>QRFJ01004297.1:0-176781 GCA_006176705.1 Cocos nucifera | reverse complement strand
CTCCTGCTATCCTCAAGACCCTGCAAGAAGTGCATAATGAGCACTAGAACCAGAGTCAAGCACCAACTGGAGCAGAAGAAACCGTAAGGTTAGACTCAATAATGAGCATACCTCCAGAAGGACCTTCCTTCTTGTTCTTCAGGGTGGCCAGGTAAGTAGGGCAGTTCCGCTTCCAATGGCCGTCGCTGTTGCAATGGAAACACTTTCCTTTGCCATCGACCTTCTTCTTCGGTTCTGCCTTCTTCTTCTTTGATCCTTCTACCTTTTGCTTTTTCACAGACTTCTTTTTCTTTCCATAAGACTTTCTTTTGGAAGAAGTCCGTTCCATAGCAAGAACTGAGCCTTTAGAACCTTTCATAGAAAGCTCAGCGGTAACCAGCATATTCATCAACTCGGCCAAGGAATTTTGAAGTTTATGCATGTGGTAATTCATGATGAATTGCCCATATGCATCAGTCAAGGATTGCAGAATAATATCGTTCTGCAAGTCCAAGTCCAACTTCACACCGAGCTTCTCAAGCTCTTCCATGTCCTTGATCATTGTCAGACAGTGATCTTGGACTGACTGCCCATCACGCATCTTAGCCTTAAAAAGTCATTTCGTGACTTGATATTTGGCTGCGCGACTCTGTTCACCAAACATCTCCTGCAGGTGAGCCAACATTTGGCGAGCAGTCCCGATATCTTCATGTTGGCGCTGGAGCTCATCAGACATCGAGCCCAACATGTAGTATCTGGCCTTATTGTCTTCGTCAATCCATTTTTCCAGAGACGCTCTCTGTTCAGTGGATGGACGAGCTGGTAAGGTGGGAGGGTCCTGGTCCAAAACATGTGTTAACTTCTCTGAACCCAAAACAATTTTGTAGTTCCTGAGCCAATCTTTATAATTGGGTCCAGTCAGTCTATGTGTGTCTAGGATACGTGCCAGTGGGTTGGACGCAGACATTTTCCTGTAGAGAGTCAAAGATTCTAGTTAGATACTGTAATTTTGACTTGACCAATTTGTTTAGGGATTTTATTTTTAAACAAATTAGCTCCCACTATTTTCTCGGATCCCTACACTCCCTCTGTAGAGATGCGAAAATCTCCGCGATTGATGATTTCTAGTGGGTGGTGCGGTCTCACCAACTGACTCATCACCTCACCTAACAGTTATTGGTGATGGGTTAGCCAATGAGTGAACAACTCTTGTTCAATGATTCTCTAATCATGGTGCACCCAAACTTGGTCTCTAATTCATGAATCTCACCGTATCCGGAATATTGATCCACTCCTTAGTTAAGTCAGACCCACCATTTGCATAGACTGGGTTCCTAATTGGGTCTCTCACCGTATCCGGAATATTGAGCCCAACTCATCCTCCAGCCCATAGCATCCAATGCCTAATAGACATGGTTGCGTCTTCCCGGTGCAACTGAGCCACTGTATCCAGCCGAGAACAATCAACCCCGGGAAGGGCCCGCACGTCTACAATGGTGGAAGACCTCGGACTTAATCTTTTCTTAGGGAGAATTGATTCAGGTCTCATTAAACTAGACTTGGCTTAGTCATAACAATTATGACTAACCTAGTGGCATGGGTCAGCTCGGATTATTGACCACCTCAGATCAGAACTGTGTCAACAGATATGGCCAGGTAAGTGAGACCGGTGGAAGGAATATGCCGTTAACTCGCACAAGAACGCATTCAGGTCGAGTAGCTTCCAATTAAAAACCAGTCGGTCGTCTGTGCCAAACTTACCTTAGACACCAAATTGTTGAGTCAGAACCAATTGGGTTAGCCTACAATCCAGACTCTAACCTCTGAGCCTAATTAGGTCTTGCTTGATCGTGACTCGATCTTGACCCAGACTTAATCCTATTAGGCTGGTCAATTTAAGCATTGTTGATCCCATCTAACCAACTCTTGATTCGGTTTGATCAACCGCTTAGACCTAATTGAGCTACCCAAGCCCGAACCCAGTATTATGAATATGTCTTAGATCTGAAATTCTCAATTTTAGACCTAATTAATATTCCATAAACTTAATTCTTAATTAAGTTGGGTTCATAAACAAAATATGCACAATAAATCCTAGGGTTTCAGGATCTAGGGTTTTGCAGAAAGTAAGTTTTGGGTTTCTGATTAAGGACGAACACGCAGCACCCCTACACGTCATAAGAACACCCCATCGAATGGGAAGAGAGGGCCTTTAAACCCTTCTTCGTTCTTATGACCGGACGGCCAAGAGGAACGCCTTAATCAGGAACATGTAAATACTACAAAACAGTTATCAGATCTATATCATATATCTCATATACAAATTTAGATCTAATCAAGGCATATTTTGCATACATCTCATGTATCAAATCATGCATGTTTTCAGATCTAAATTATCACATAATAATCTGAAAAATTAGATTTAAATTGATCTAATCAAAATAAATTCTAATCTAGACAATTATGTAGAACTATTCTACAACTAGTCTAGTCATGCATCTATCATATCTCATATGATATTTAAAATTAAATAATTTTTATTTGCTATTTATCAGATGTTATTATAACACTTATAATATCAGAAAATAGTAAATAAGAAGATCTAAAATATGATTTAATCATATTAAATCAAAGACATGCAAAACTATTCTATAGAACTATTCTATTCTAGAACTAGTCATGCATATCTTCATGTTCTTAGATCCAAATCATTTAATTTTAATTTTTCTGATTTCAGATCTGATCACATCTCATGTGACATCTGAAATCACGTTATTTTTAATTAAAATAAAATTAAAATCAGATCTAAACAATTTTAGAACCATGGCTCTGATACCAGTTGAAGGGAAATCCTGATTTCCCGGTCCAGGTTCGTCCAGATCTGATTAGATCAAGAGATATATTTCAAAAATTTTCTCTTGATCTCAATCAGATCTTGATATGTTTTAGATCTGATTCTTATTATTTTAATAAATAAAATAAAATAAGATAAATTAAATCAAATTTAATTTACCTGATTTGGGTAATCCTATTACCCTGTAGATGATCCTGATTGCAGCGGAAGGTTCTGGATCTTAGCCACGCAAGCGCCTGGCCTCTACCGGTATCCACTCGGGTTGGATCTGGAGATCCTCTTCTTCTCTATCACACCTCCAAAAATCAGATCTGGATCTGATCTGGAGGATCTTCAAAACTCTTTTGAAGATCTGCAGTCGTCCTTTTGCAGCAGCGCAGCCTTCTTGCTTTTGATCGCCTTTCCTTGATCTGAATCGCACCAAACTAAATCCAAAACACTTTTGGACGTGGAGAGCAAGGGGAGAAGAGAGTATGGCATGGAGAAGGAGGGGAGAGGCAGCCTTGGGACGTGGGAAATCTCTATTGAATTCACTTTAGGAATTAGGGTTGGGCGCAGGGTCTTATTTATAGACCTCTTGTGATCCAACTCCTCTTCCTCTCAACCAATCACAACCCTTTGTGAAATCAGATCTAAATCTGATTGGTTGGAATAGAGACCCCTGGATTCCTCCTTAGAGGGTGCCTAAGACCAGTCAAACTGGATTCTTAGTAGAACTCTGATTGGAATCCAAAAGGGAGGTGGAGTCCTTGTCCAACAAGGACTCCTAGGCGCCTCCTACTTGGGCTCACGCCACCCTTGGCGTGCGCCCTTCTCCTTGCCAGGTTCTGGCAGGGGGACAGGCCCCCACCAGCTCTCCAATAGGTGCATGACATGTGGTCAAAAGTCAAAGGGTGAATGGTCAACGTTTGACCAGTCAAAGGTAGACTTTTGACCAAAGTCAAAGAACAAGAAATGGCAGGTGACCAAAAATGGCAGGTAATGTCTTACAAATAAGACAACCTATTCTGACTTGGACAACCTCCAGTCAGACCATATGAAGGCCTCTGATTGAGCACAAACTCCTTTGGCTCAGTCAGGACAACTTATTTATGATAGTAAAAGAAGAACGTTAGGTTCAATCGAGTGCTAGCACGATTTCCTTGAACCTAATTGAATCTCATTCAGATCAATTGAACTAGATCAGTTCAATTGATGATCACCAGATTCAAACCCTTGTTTGTGTGACCCAGTTAGGTTCAGTTCTGTATGGTAATGGGATATGTCATGATCTCTATCATAGACATCATCGAAACTCCTTTCGATGGATCAGAACTCTTCTGATTCGAACAGCTAGAATGATCGATCATCTAAATCATTCTAATTGCTCCCAAAATCCACCAGTGACACCTAGCAGTATATGGTGGCAACCCATCAGAGCTGAATGCGAACCTCTTGGTGCAGCTACCTGTGTGATTAAGTTCTTCTATCTTGAGCCCCGATCAGATTAGGGTTAAGGTGAACTCGTCAAACCCTAGTCTCTGTCATATGATGTAATCATTCGATTCGAGTCCAATGTGAAAATCTAAATAGAAACTCTTTCTATTATTTCACTCTGCCATGGCCATGGGCTTCAGGACTTGATTCTCATGATCATCATAGGGCTACTCCTCTACCACCGAGGTAGATAGATCCCATCTTGATGCAATCCAGTTCCTACAATGAACATGTCACAGCCAACATACACCTCAGGGTTCCATATGGCTAGGAGACCGAGTAATGGTGTAGTCAAACTATAACACCCTCAAGGTGAACTGCCGATGCATCTCAGGTCAAAGAACCAGACACACTACTGCAGCATCGAGTCAGTCATTGACGAGAAGGTAGACTTCCTAATGACTACTCGAGGTGGTCACGCTCAGTGCCCTCGTTCTCTAACGAGTACCTGTACTCTCGCTCCGGTGTCTCCACACCGTAGACTCAAGACTCATCTACTAAAGAGAAGCGATCGTACACCAACCTTCCGGATCAATCACCATCCTCGTGATGATCCTATGGTCGGGAGCTGTTTATGAGTTAATAATGATTATTCATGTCTTAAATTTTCAACTCTTGAAAATATGAATTATCATTACCATTAACTCAAAGGATGTATCATAGACACTAAATACACATGTGTGATAGAAAATAACCCATTTCATTAAATTATAGTCAAAATTACAATTTTGCCCTTAGAAGTGTATTACAAGTGTCAGCCAATTCTGGCTTCTAGGGCACATATATCTAACAGAAAGTCTTCAGGGTGCACTCCTCAAAGAGGAGTTTGTCTCGATCGAACTAAAGGCTACTCTGGCCCTAGAAAAGGAAAAAAGGAAAGAAGCCAAAAATAGGATCACTGAACTGGGGACCCAAATGGCGAAGTCGATCTCGAAGGCAATGATCCAGGCCATGGAAGAGTTCAAGACCTCTCTCGAGATGCAGAACCTGAACGTCAAGTTTGGCCAGGAAGCATTTATCAAGGGTTTCGAGCTCTGCGAAGGCAGAGTAGCCCAAATATTCCCCGAGCTCGACCTTAGCTTTCTGGAGGAGGAAGATGACGTGGATGTGGGATCACCTAATACCGTAGTCGACCCTACCTTCGATGAGCTTGCTTCTAGCCCATCTGAACCTACTGTAGAGGTGCCTGAACCAGTTCAGAAACTTGAGGCGGTCGAGAGCGATCTGGCTCCACCCTCCATCATCCCTCCCGAGGTTGAGATCCTCGAGTAGTTATACATTTTTCTTTCTTTCCTTTTTTTTATCTTGTACTCAAAAGTTTTGATTAAATGAAGTAAATTTTTTTCATACCTTTGAGCGCTTTTCGTATCTCGAATGCAGTCTCCCACCAACATTGATCCATTGCCTTAGGAGGTTCCGATAAAGCCCTTGATAAAAAACCTGAAGAAGAAAATTCATCTTCTGAGGAAGAAGTTCAAGAAGATGGAGGATGACCTTCGAGCCTCACGAAAGAATGCTTCTGAGGTTACCAAAGTGGTCACTCACCTCCGAGGCTTGCATATGAAGGAAGCGGTGAGCTTCAATATCCGAAAGGACAGCATCAAGAAGGAGATCACCGAATTCAAGAGAAATACCAACGATAAGTCTTAGGCACTGACAGTGAAGATCAGCTCTCTTGAAGCTGACTTGAAGAATGTCGGAGAAAAGATCCATCTTCTAGAAGGAAGCTCATTGTGGTCTATTGATAATGCCTGGTACGACTGGGACTGGTCAATAAAATTTTTTCAGCTTCGAAAGTAGCTGCAAGACAATAAGGACTAGTATAATAGCTACCGAGTGACCTAGGCAGAGAAGATGTCCAGGCTTGAAGGCAAGCTCAAGGTTGTCAGAGATGAGACAGCTCATCTTCGAAAGCGACTACACAATAATCAGGGAGCCAGCATGAGTGGTGAGTTAGAGGAGATTGCCTCCTTGAAGAGGACCATCGATGAGCTTTCAGAGGCGGTTGGGGTGAAGTAGGTCGAGGTTCAATGGCTGATGTTTCAGCTCACCTATGAACATCGGGCTGTCGAGGACGCAGAGGTTGAGTCTAAAGTTTTAAGGAGACAATGGCAAGAGCTTGAGGATAAGTTTTAGCTCACCAACAGAATATATATAGATGGTCTCTACAAGAAGAAGGAGCTTGAGGAGGAGATCTTTAGGCTAAAGTCGGCCTTGGTGATGGCCGGAGCTGGCAGCCCGAAGTCCAAAGAATTTGGTTTGCCTTAGAGCCTCGATCTCTTCCCCCTCTTTTTTCTTTCTTTTAGTGTAATCAGCCTTGTCAACCTATGTTTTGCTTGTAATGGAATAATACATTTCTCGTTATTTTTATTTTGCATGAATCTGAGGCCTATTTATGGCCTTACCTTCTTTACCTCATTTTTCTCTCTGTTGTTTTCTTATGAAATGCTTATTGTGGACGCCGAGCTCATTGTGGACATCAGGCTTGTTGTGGATGTCGAACTAGGACCTCTTCTACAAACTAGAATAAGGTTCTGCCTTTTGCATTTGACGTAGTCAGGTTGTCATGAAAAAATAAATGTAAAGATTCTCCACTGAGCTTCTTCCTCCTCCATGTCTTTAGTCAACGAGGTTCCAACTTTTGCTCATGTTAGGATGAGGCTTTCCTTCTATTCTTAACATGGCTTATGGGGGTGCGTTAGGATCGTCGGTAGGGCCTCTCTCTCCATCCCATCTTATATCGACGAGGTCGTCGACTTTGCTCACATTAGGATGAGGTTCTCTCCTGTTCCTAACATGGCTTGTGGGGGCGCTGGGCCTTGATAGGGCCTCTCCCTCCATCCCATCTTAAATGGATGAGATCTTTAAACTTTGCTTATGTTAGGATGAGGTTCTTTTCTATTCTAACGTGGCTTGTGAGCACATTTGGGCTATTGACAGGGCCTCTCCCCATCCATCTTAATGGACGAAGTCTTCAAAACTTTGCTCATGTTAGGAAGGGATTTTCTCCTGTTTCTAACATGGCTTGTGGGGGAACATTTAGGCCATTGATAGGGCCTCTCCCTCCATCCCATCTTAAATGAACAAGATCTTCAACTTTGCTTATGTTAGCATGAGGTTCTCCTCCTATTCCTAACATGGCTTATGGGGGCATATTTGGGCAATTGATAGGGACTCTCCCCCCATCCCATCTTAAATGGATGAGGTCTTCGACTTTGCTCACGTTAGGATGAGGTTCTCCTCTTGTTCCTAACGGGCTATTTTAGGTTGCTTCAGAGAATTATCATTATACAATTCTTGCACTAAGGAGTAATAATGTTAAAATAGTTTTATTAAAGAAAAATTACTAGTAGTACATTCTTAAGTTTTCTTAATTCTAAGGTCATGAGAGTATCGCTCCTCCGAGCTCCTTCAAGCGGTAAGTTTCAGGTCAGATGACCTCCTCTACTCTATATGAACCTTCCTAATTCAGAGTGAGCTTTCCATGAACTTGAGGCTGCAAAATGGATGCTCGTCGAAGCACCAAGTCCCCTCCTCTGAATGCTTTGCTTTTTACTTTGGAGTTATAGTATCTAGTCACTCTTCATTTGTATGCTACCATCCGAGTTTGGGCTTTTTCTCTTTTTTCTTTCATTAGATTGAGGTTGACTCTGAGGTCCTATGAGTTACGCTGCTCATTGAAGGCCACAACCCATGCTGATGGATGTTTAAGCTCGATTGGGACGACTGCCTCCATTTCAAAAGCCAAGGTGAATGGTGTTTCTCCAGTCGGTAGCCTTTGAGTAGTTTGGTACACCCAAAGGACATGGTAGAGTTCGTCCGCTCAAGTCTCCCTTGCTCTTTCAAGTCTTGCCTTGATGTCCTACAGTAAAATTCTGTTGGTCACCTCTACCTCACCATTTGCCTACGGATGGGCTACTAACATGAAGTGATAGGAGATGTTTAGATCTTTGCAGAACTCAGTGAACCTCATCCCAGCAAACTGTCGCCCATTATCTATTATGAGAGTTCGTGATGGACCAAATCAATAGATGATTATCTTTCAGATGATGTCTTGTACCTTCACCTTAGTAACTTTTGCTAGTGGTTCGGCTTCGACCCATTTGATGAAGTAGTCGATCGCAACCAAGAGGAACTTTCATTGATCGAATGCCATTGGGAATGGGCCAATTATATTCATTCCCCACTGCACAAATGACCAAGGTGTGCTTAGTGGAGTAAGCTCAGAGGCTGGCTATCTTTGTATGTTTGTATTGCTCTGACAGCGATCATATTTCTTGACATACTCCATAGAATCGTGGTACAAGATCGGCTAATAGTATCCTTACCGAAGTAGTCTTTGTGATAGGGATCTGGCTCCTACATGACTTCCATAAATTTCCTCGTGTAGTTTTCATAATGTGAAGTCGGTCTCTGAAGGTCAGAGACATCTCAACAGCGGTAGTGAACATGATCTTTTATACAACTTGTCCTCATACAAAACGTACCAAGAGGTTTGATTCCTGAGTTTTCGAGCTTCTTTTGGATCAATAGAAAGAACTCTCTCTTTGAGATAGGCAACTAATGGGTCAATCCAGCTTGGCTCAAGCTCCATCTACATAATAAGCTATGATTCCTCTGAGCTTGGATATTTTAGAGTTTCAAAAAATACTTCTTTAGACAGTTCGGCTAGAGCTAAAGTGGCCAATTTAGAAAAGAGGTCGACTCTTGTATTTTCTACCCTCGAAATCTATCGAATGCCAAAACTATCGAAGGCTAGAGTCAAATCTTCTCAAGCTATTTCATCATACTTTCCTCTCATGCTTCATAATTGTCACTAACTTGGCCGACCACTAATTGAAAATCACTATAAACTTGAAGTCGATCTACTTTTAACTCTCTTGCTATTTTTAACCCGATGATCAACGCTTCATATTCGGCCCCATTATTAGTTGCAGAAAATTTGAAGCATAGTGCATATTTAGCGACCACTCCCTCGAAGATGACTAAGACCAACCCCGCACCTGCTCCAGCAGCGTTGGACGAACCATCCACGTATAGGGCCTAAAAACCTTCAAAAAGGTTGGCACTCTCTTCGGAGAGGCTTGGTTGCAACCATGGGATACCGGTCTCATTCTGTTCAAGCTCGACTTCATCTGGAATGGTACATTCTACTATAAAATCTATCAATATCTGAGCTTTGATCGATGGCCGAGATCGATAATTGATGTCAAACTTCGTGAGCTCGATTGCCCATTTTGCAATTCTTTCAAAAGCATCCGTTCGATGAAGGACTGCTTTTATTGGCTGATCCATGAGAACCATTATGGTGTGCCCTTGAAAGTATGGTCGAAGTCTTCTAGCAGCAAATAGAAGAGAGTAAGTCAATTTTTCTAACTTAGAGTACCTGATCTCTGCATCCCTTAAGACCCGACTTACGTAGTAGACTAGTTGCTGCATCTTCGCTTCCTCCTTGATTAGGATTGCTGCCAAGGCCACCAGAGAGACTGCTAGGTACAAGAATAATTCTTCTCTAGGTTCAAGCTTTGCCAGTAGTGGGGATGAGCCAAGATAGTTTTTGAACTCCTCAAATGTCCATTGGTACTCTATCGTCCAGCAGAAGTTCTTTGGTTGCTTGAAAACTTGGAAGAAGGGCATGCATCGCTCGGACGATCTCGAGATGAAGTGATTTAGGGATGCCACTTTTTCAATCAGGCGTAGAACTTCTTTGATTGTTTTTGGAGCAGTCATCTTTTGAATAGCTCAAATTTTCTCTAGATTTGCTTCAATCCCACGTCTTGACACCATAAACCCCAGAAACTTTTCCGAGGTCATACCAAAGGTGTACTTGGTCGGGTTTAGCTTCATCTTGTACTTTTTAAGTGCACTGAAAGTCTCTTTGAGGTCGACGATGTGGTTTATTAAAGCTCGACTTTTGATGAGCATGTCATCCACATACACTTCTATGTTGCGGTCGATCTGCTCCTAGAAGATCTTATTGATCAGGCACTGGTATGTTGCCCTTCCATTCTTAAGTCTAAAAGACATAATCCTGTAACATTGAAGACTATGGTCAGTAACAAAAGTAATTTTCTCCTCATCCTTCGATGCCATCCGTATTTGGTTATAGTCAAAAAAGGCATCCATGAAGGTGAGGAGCTCGTGGCCCGAGGTTGCATCTACCAGTTGATCAATTCTAGGTAGAGGATACCTATTTTTTGGATAGATTTTATTCAGCTTTTTAAAGTCTATACACATCCTCCACTTATCGTTTGCCTTTTTAACGAGAACCACATTTGAGACCCAGGTCGGATAGTTAACTTTTCAAATGAATCCAACTTTAAGGAGCTTGCCTACTTCTGCAATTGCTTTTTGCCTCTCTAGAGCATGGTTGTGCATCTTCTCTTTTACTGGCCGATACTTAGGATCAATAGCCAGCCGATGTTCTATGACCTCAACATCAATTTCTAGCATATATGTTGGGACCCAGGTGAAGATGTCCGCATTCTTCCTAAGGAAGGTGACAAGTCACTTTCAAACCTCATCTCCTAAGTTGGAGTTGATCTGCACAGTGTGCTCCATGCTCCCATCATTTAAGGGCATAGATACGAGATCCTCCATAGGCTCACCTCTCTCCTCGGTAAGGTCATCACGGACATCCAGCCCATCAATAGGACAAAGGTCGGGCTGGATGTTTTTCTATAGGGCAATGGAGTAATAGAGTCTTGCCAATGCCTGCTCTCCCCTGATCTCTCCAATTTTGCAGTTCGTTGGGAACTTTACCTTTAGATAATAAGTTGATACCACTGCTCGGAGTGCGTTCAGACCAGATCGGTCGAGAATAACATTATAGGCAGATGGAGCTTTTATGACTAGAAAATCGATCTATATCTTAACCAGCTTTGGGCATTGTCCTGCAGTCACAGCCAAAGTTATTATATACTCAACTAGCACGGCATCACCAGTAAAGCCTACCAATAGGAAGTTCATAGGTCTCAAGTGGTTATTGAGTAAGAATATTTTTGAGAAAGCATCATAAAATAAAATATCAGTAGAGCTTTCATTATCTACCAAAACATGGCGCACATCATAGTCGGCAATGTTTAAAGAGATTATAACCATGTCATTATGTGGGAACTAGACTCAATGAGCATCCTAGTCGGTGAAAGCAATGGGCTCTTCCGTTCTCCACCTCTTCTTGGGCTTAGCTGACCTACTAGCCTCCCCTCGCCGAAGTCCTCTAGAGATGGTGTTGATGATGCCAAGGGATGGCCGATCTGCCTGCTGCTCTTTCCTTTGCGGTTATGATTGCGGTAATGCCCTTGGCCGATCTTCCCACCCGTCATAGAAATTGATCGAGTCTGCCTCACCTGATGAGCTCCTCGATCTCATCTTGAAGCTGAATACATTCTTCAGTACCGTGACCATGGTCATGATAATAGTGGCAGAATTTGTTTGGATTGTGTCTTTCAGGATAAGAGCGCATCCTTTTGGGCATTGGCAGCTGCTCCTTAATCTCCATTAGCACTTGCATTTTTGGAGCATTGAGGGGGGCATAATTATGGAACCTTCAGAAGAGGGAACTCCACCGCACCCTTCTATCGGGGATTCCCTGCTTTTGAGCCCGAGGAGGATTTTGGGCTTGCCTGCACTGAGGGAGAGTTCGGAAGTGTGGCCGAGATTCACCTGGGTTTCCTTCCTTAGTGGGCCTACCTGGCTCGCCAATTCATCGCTCTCCAATGGCTTCATTGTCCTTAGCCTTGAAGGCCTCTTTCGCTCGGGCATACCCTTCAATCCGAGCTAGCATATCAGCAAAATCTCTAGGATACTTCTTCTTCAGGAAGAATAGCAGATTGTTCTTCTGAAGGCCACCCTTTAGTGTGGCCATCACAATAGATTGGTCTAGATTTTGGACCTCCAACGCAGTGGCATTGAATCGATTAAGAAAAGCTCGGTTGGATTCTTCCTCCTGTTGCTTGATGTTGATGAGAGATTTCGAGCCCTGCCTAGGATGTCGGCTACTAACAAAATGAGCCACAATTGATGGCTCATCTGGTTAAAAGAGAAGATGGTATTTGGCTTGAGGGCCGAATACTAATTTTTGGCAACTTCCTTTAAGGTGGATGGGAAGGCCTAGAAGAGAATGACGTCTGGTGCACCATGGAGAAGCATCATCATCCAAAAGGTCTCCAGGTGATCAATCGGATTGAAGGTCCCATCATAGCTCTCGAATTGAGGGAGCTTGAAGTTCGACAAGATCGGTTCTTGCATGATGTGCTGAGTGAAAGGAGGATCGGTGCAGATGTCCGTCGATTCATCTATTGCAGTTTTCAATCTAGATCCTCTCGATTGTAGATTCCTAAGGTCTTTTGGTTGAATGAAGGCAAAGCTCCCCTAAGGGTAGAGTCATGATCAGAACATGGGCTCTTGCTCTCTGCTTCCCCTTTTCGGAGGTCACCGATCAACTAGCCCAAGTTGGTCGTCCTTAGATCGAATCATGGGGATTCGAAGAAGCCTGCTCTGAATGAATTGGTGTCGGAGCCTACCGATGTATGGCCTATACTACTTTCATGAGACTGCGAACCTATTGGACCAGCAGCTTGAACTACTCCATATCCACCATGGCTGCAAGTGAAGCTTGAGTTGCTAGAGCTGAAGCGAGAGCAGATAGATCTGAACGGGATCTGACTGCAGAGGATATTGACCGTCGGGTCGAAGCTCTCCTAAAAGATATTTTTTTGGAAAGAACTCTAGAGAGGAAGAAGAGAGATTGTTGCTGAGCACTCATTTAAGAATAAGAAAACCTCATTAATAGAGGGCCATTCCTCTAGCGTCAGTCCTGTTGGTGCGAAATTTGGTTACCATTGGAGAAGTGCTAGAGTCGGAGAAGATGAGGTCGCCATCGATAACCTGCAAAATAAGTCTCATCTAGAGCCTGGGCTGGTGGCTCTGGCAAGACCCTCTGATGGTCAAGTTAGCTTTTTTGGCCAACAAAAATGGAGTGCTCAGTCAAGAAAGTTGCAGAGTTTCGGGAAGAAGAAGAGAGCTTAGAGAAAATGTATCTGGAGGATCCTCTTTATAGATGGAGCATGTAACAAACTGATAGTGACAGCTATAACTATCAGGTAGGGGGCCACTCGGGATCACGTAGAGTTTGTTATGGAGGATAGTGTTTGTTGTCACAAGGTGCCAGTCCGTTTGAGATTTGATAGTCAAAGTTCGAAGGGGTAGGCATCGGTTGCTGATGACCTTTGAGCTATATCAATTCTAAAGGAGTTTGAACTCCTCTGAGATAGTCCAGGTGTGGGTCGGTTCATGCCATGTATGGGATCGAACTCATGTGGAGACCATCCTGGATGACTGTAGGGAGTTTGACCATTGGAGGAGTCCAGAAGAGGTTCGATCGTTGGAGGAGTTCTGAAGGAGTTCGATCGCTGAAGGAGTCCGAAAGGGGTTCGACTGCTGAAGAAGTTTGACCGCTGCAGGAGTCTGGAAGGAGTTTGGCTGCTGGAGAAATCTTAAGAGAAAGAATTTTTTATCGAAACTCTTCTATGATTACCAGTTATATTAGGCTAAGCATCAAACTGGACTTCGACGGAAGCAAAATTTATCCCCAATAATCATAATGGAGTTAAATTTGATTTATTTCATTCTTGTATCTTGAATGAGTTTATTTTCATTTAACTAGAATAAGTTTAGGTTAGATTAATTATAGAAATTAAATTCATTCATAGTCAAATTGGACTAGGGTCAGAAGTTGACCTAATTGAGAGAATTGAGGGTCACCTGATCAAAGATTTTTAAAAAATTTTTTGGACATTATTTTAATCTAATTTTTGGATATGTGATAGGACATAAGTAATTCATTGGGTGTACTAAATTTTTTGATTTTTGAAGGTTCCTAGACTAAGTTATGATAGGGTTTTATTTGGATCAAACTCTTAAGGGAAGAGTCCTAGGTGCAGTGGACTCTTCCTTATCTACTCATGCCGACATCTTTTTTAAGTCTTTTTGATATGAAAACTAGATAGGATATGAATAAGACCTAAAGTCCTACTGATAAAAATAAAATAATTATTTTGGTCAAATGGGACTCCTTTTGGCATTGGTATTTGATATAAATCCTTCTCATGCCAAGGCACTTCAACGTATGTTTTATTTTTCACCCAAAAGGCTGTCGGCCCTTCCATCTTTCATGCCCTCTCTGATCCTCTTCTCCCCATCTTCTAAGTACCAAAGATTGTAAATAAATCTGAGAAGAAGATCTAATCAAATTTGTGAAGAGTTTAGCATTTATGCGATGGTGATCGTGAGATGGACATGCTACTTTTAAAAATTCTTTTGAAGGACTTCTAGATCAGATTCAGATTTGATATTTTAAAAAAAAAATTATGAGGAGAAGACATCCAGATCCTACCCTAGTGGACATCAGTAGAGGCCAAGCATGTGCATGGCTCCTTCCAGAACCTCAGGATAGATCAGGATTATCATAGGATAATCTGATTATCCAAAATAAAGGTATGAAATTAAATTAGTTTTAATTTTATTTTTAATCTTAATATCATATCTTAAATAATTAAATATGAGATGTCTTAGATCTGATTAGGATCATAAAAAAAATTTAAAAATATTTTTTCAGATCTAATCAGCTTTGGACGATCCTATGCCGGGAAATAGGGTTTTTCTTCAACTGGTATCAGAGCTGCATTAGTAGTTCTTCAGATCTACCTTATGTTTGATTTTATATTTATTTATGATCTAATATAAAAAGTTTTAGATATCACATTAGATGTTATTAGATATAAAATCAAAAAATTAAAAAATTAAATCATTTACATCCAATATGTATGAGATGCATGTCTAGACTTGGTATAGAATAGTTCTATGTGTAGTCTAGAATTATCATGTATTTAATTTGATTAAATATGATTTTAGATTTACTTAATTTTTATTTTTTTGATGTTATAATTATAGTAATCAGATCTGGTGGTGCAGAATCTGGTTGACATCAGATCAAGCTGGAGCTGAGGAAGAAGTGGTCACCGTCAGTGACTTGCAAAATAAAGTTCCATCTGAAGTTGGTGGTGGTGGCTCCGGTAGGACCTTTCGATGATCAAGTCAGCTCTTCTGACCAACAAAAATGGAGTGCTTAGGAAAGAGTTCAGTAGAGCTTCAAGAAGGAGAAGAGAGCTTAGAGAAAATATATCTAAAGGGTCTTTTTTTATAGATGAAGCTTGTAGTAGACTGATAGTGATGGTCATAACCATCCGGTAGTGGACCGCTAGGGGCCATGTGGAGTTTGTTATGGAGAGAGATGTCTGTTGCCATGATGTGGCCATTCGTTGAGATTTAATAGTTAAAGTTTGGAGGAAGCAAGCATTGGTTGGTGAAGACACACATCAATTCCAGAGGAGTTCGGACTCCTAAAGAGAATATGGCTAGAGGAGATCATCTGAAAGGAATGCTAGCTAAAATCTAAAAGTAATCCACTGGAGGAATCTGATTGAAAGAGAAGTTCAGAAGAAGTTCGGCTCCTGAAGAAATCTGACTGAAGGAGAAGTTTGGAAGGAATCTGAAAGGAGTTTGGCTCTTGAAGAAATTTGGCTAAAGAAGAAATTTGGAAGGAGTTTGGCTCCTGGAGGAATCCAACTGAAGGAGAAGTTCGGAAGGAGTTTGACTCCTATAGAAATCTGACTGAAGGAGAAGTTCCAAAGGAGTTCGACTCCTGAAGTAATTCGACTGAAGGAAAAGTTCAGAAGGAGTTTGGCTCCTATAAAAATCTGACTAAAGAAGAAATTTGGAAGGAGTTTGGCTTCTATAGAAATCCGACTGAAGGAGAAATTTGGAAGGAGTTCGGCTCCTATAGGAATTAGATTGAAGGAGAAATCCAAAAGAAGTTTGGCTCCTATAGCAATCCAACTGAAGGAGAAATTCGAAAGAAATTCAGCTCCTAGAGGAATCCGACTGAAAGAAAAGTTTGGAAGGAGTTTGACTCCTAAAGAAATTTGACTGAAGGAGAAGTTCGAAAGGAGTTCAACTCTTGAAGGAATCTGACTGAAGGAGAAGTTCGAAAGAAGTTTGGCTCATGTAGGAATCCAACTGAAGGAGAAATCCAGAAGGAGTTCAGCTTCTGTAGCAATCTGACTGAAGAAGAAGTTCGAAAGAAGTTTTGCTCCTATAAGAATCCGACTGAAGGAGAAGTTCGAAAAGAGTTTGGCTCCTGTAGGAATCCAACTGAAGGAGAAATTTGGAAGGAGTTTGGCTCCTATGGAAATCCAACTGAAGGAGAAATCTGGGAGTAGTTCGGCTAAAGTTCGAAAGAAGTTCGACCATTGGAGAAAGAATTTTTGATCGAAGCTCCTCCGAAATTGCCAATTATATTATGCTAAGCATCAAACTGGACTTCGACGAGAGTGGGATTTATCTCCAACAATAGTCCCCCCACTCCCGAGTTTGAAATTCGAAGAAAGGGAGTACAAAAAAAGATGACAGCCAAAATTCTTTTTTGGGCTCTACACCCGTTGGGGTTGAAGCTCGGGAGAGATCTTATCTCCTGTTGACGTTGATGTTGAAGCTCAGGAGAGATCTTATCTCTAGCCGAGGTTGAAGGAGATCTTATCTCCTAGTGAAGTTGACGTTGAAGTTCGGAGGAGATCTTATCTCCAGTCGAGGTTGAAGGCCTTCGACTTGCTCATGTTAGGATGAGGTTCTCCTCCTTTTCCTAGCATTGCCACTATTGATTGCTTCTTTTCTGTCATCACATAGTTTTTGCACCAAGAAATAATAATATTGAAATCGAAGAGTTTTATTGAAGAAAAATTACTAGTAGTACATCCTCAGATTTTTTGAGTTTCAAGATCGTGGGAGCATTGTTCCTCCGAGCTCCTTCAGGTGATAAGTTTCGAGCTGAACGAACTCTTCTATTTCATACTGGCCTTCCCAATTTGGAGCAAGCTTTCCCTAGCTTTGAGGCTGAGAGATGGCGGCTCACCAAAGCACTAAGTCCCCTAGAGATAGTGTTGATGATGCCGAGAGGTGACCGATCTCTTTGTTGTTCCTCTCTCATTGATGGTTCTAACTACAGTAGTGCCCTTGGCCAACCTTCTCTTACTTTAGGTCGGCATTTGAGGAATCAACCTAGCTGGCCTCTCCTATGAGCTTCTCAATTTCGTCTTGGAGCTGAATGCATTCTTCAGTATCGTGATCATGGTCATGATGGTAGAGGCAGTACTTGCTTCGATTGTGCTTGTTTCGGAAAGATCGTAATTTTTCTGATCTTGGTAACTGATTCTTAATTTTCATTAGAACTTGAGTTTCAGGAGCATTAAGGGGGGCGTAGTTGAAGAACCTTCTAGGAGGAGAACTTTTTCATGCCCTTTTGTCAGGACTTCTTTGATGACAAGCTCGAGGAGGGGTTCGGGCTCGCTTATGCTCGGAGGGAGTCCATGAGCGTGATCGAACATCATTCGACCATAAATTAGCAGTGGGTCTATTAGACTGACCCGCTCGTCACTCTTCTATGTCTTCTTCATCTTTCAATTTGAAGGCTTCTTCCATACGGGCATATCCCTCAGCCCGAGCTAACAGATCGACAAAGTCCTTGGGGTACTTCTTCTTCAGGGAGAACAGCAAATCATTCTTCTGAAAGCCATCCTTGAGTGCGGCCATTGCTACATACTAGTTCAGGTTCCGAACCTCCAATGCAGCAGCATTAAACTAGGTGACATAAGTTTGGATAGATTCTCCCTTCTTCTGTTTGATATTCATCAAGAAATTCGAAACTCGGTGGGGACATCGACTGCTAACAAAATGAGTCATAAACTGATGGCTCATTTGGTCAAAGAAGAAGATCGTACCCAGCTTCAACATTGAGTACTAGTTTCTTACTGCTCTCTTTAAGGTAGATGGAAAAGCTCAGCATAATATAGTATCTAGTGCATCATAGCGCAACATCATGGTCTGGAGGGCTTTCAGGTGATTGACCAGATCAAAGATTTCATCGTAACTTTCAAATTGAGGGAGCTTGAAGTTCGATAGAATGGGCTCTTGCATAATTCGAAGAGAGAAAGGGGGATCAGTGCAGACATCATCATGGTTAGCCAGGACGACGTGGCAGAGTTTCTCAATCCATCGGTCCATCTCTCATAGTTTCTGATCGAGGATGTCATCTCGATTGCAGACCTTGGAAGGCTTCCAACTATGGATGGGGAATGTTCCTTTCAAAGAAGAATCATGATCTAAGCAAGGATCCTCTACTCTCTATTTCTCCTTCCCAGGGGCAATGGGTATGCTAGCATAAGTGCTCCTCCTTAGGATCAATTCCTAACATCCCGATGATGGATTTCTTGATGGAACCACCATCGGAGGCTACCACATGGCCTGCACCATTATGGTGAGGCCCTGAACCTACTGCATCAGTAGATTAAACTACTCCGGATCTACCATGGCCACCAATGGAGGTGGAGGTTGAAGCATCGATGATGGAGTAGGAATAGATGGATCTGGCTCAGATCTGATGGCAGAAGCAGTAGATCTCTGGGCAATCACCTTCCTTGGAGGCACTTCTTGGGATTGAGGAAGAGGGTGGAGATGAACCTTGAAGAAAAAGGTCGGCAGGATCGACTGAGCGCTCCTTTAAGAACAAGGATAGCTCAGGGATAGAGGGCCCTTCCTCTAGCGTCAATCTTGATGGTGCAGAATCTAGTTGATGTTAGATCGAGCTAGAGTTAAGGAAGAAGAGGTTATCATTGGTGATCTATAAAATAAAGTCCCATTCGGAGTTGGTGGTGGTGGTGGCTCCGGTAGGATCCTCCGATGATCAAGCCAGCTCTTCTGGCCAACAGAAATGGAATGCTCAGAAAAGAGTTCAGCATAGCTTCAGGAAGGAGAAGAGAGCATAGAGAAAACATATCTAGAGGATCCCTTTTTATAGATAGAGCCTATAGCAGATTGATAGTGACAGTTGTGACCATCCGATAGTGGGCCGCTACGGGCCACATGGAGTTTGTTATAGAGAGAAGTATCCGTTGCTATGATGTGGCCGTTCTTTGAGATTTAATAGTCGATGTTTGGAGGAAGCAGGCATTGGTTGGTGAAGAGCTTTGACATACAACAATTCCTAAGGAGTTTGAACTCCTAAAGGGAATAAGGCTAGAGAGGATCATCCAAGAGGAATGCTAGCTGAAATCTGAAAGTAATCCACTAGAGAAATCCAACTGAAGGAGAAGTTTGATAGAAGTTTGGTTTCTGGAGAAATTTGGTTGAAGAAGAAATTCGAAATGAGTTCGACTTCTGAAGGAATTCGTTTGAAGGAGAATTTCGAAACAAGTTTGGCTCCTAGAGGAATCTGACTGAAAAAGAAGTTTGAAAAAAGTTTGGCTCCTATAGGAATCTAACTAAAGGAGAAATCCAAAAGGAGTTCGGCTTCTGTAGCAATCTGACTGAAGAAAAAGTCCGAAAGGAGGTCGGCTCTTGGAGGAATCCGACTAAAGGAGCAGTTCGGAAGGAGTTCAGCTCTTGTAGGAATCCAACTGAAGGAGAAATTCGAAAGGAGTTCAGCTCCTATAGAAATCTGACTGAAGGAGAAATTCAGAAAAAGAAATTTGGAAGGAGTTCAGCTCCTGTAGGAATCCGACTGAAGGAAAAATTTGAAAAAAGTTTGGCTCCTATAGGAATCTGACTGAAAAAAAATCCAGAAGGAGTTCAGCTCCTGTAGCAATCCGATCGAAAGAGAAATCTAGAAGAAATTTGGCTCCTGGAGGAATTCGGCTAAAGAAGAAGTTTGGAAGGAGTTCGGCTCCTAAAAAAATCTGACTGAAGGAGAAGTTCGAAAGAAGTTTGGATCCTGTAGGAATCCGACTGAAGGAGAAATCCGAAAGGAGTTTGGCTCCTATAGCAATCCAATTGAAGGAGAAGTCCGAAAGAAGTTTGATTCCTATAGGAGTCCGACTGAAGAAAAAGTTCGAAAGGAGTTTGGCTCTTCTAGGAATTTGACTGAAGAAGAAATCCAAAAGGAGTTTGGCTCCTGTAGAAATCCAACTGAAGGAGAAATCTGGGAGAGTTCGGCTAAAGTCCGAAAGGAGTTCGATCGTTGGAGGAAGAATTCTCAATCGAAGCTCCTTCGGAATTGCCAGTTACATTATGCTAAGCATCAGACTGGACTTCGATGGGAGCGAAGTTTATCCCCAACAAGATCTAAAGTAGAAAATAAAATTTTTAATTTTTATTTTATTCATATGAGATATGAAAGTTGTATTTTTAGACTAGTTATAGAATATTTCTATAAAATATCTAGAATAGTTTTGTTTGATATGATCAAATTTAAATCCTATTTTTTAGATATTATATGTGATATATTAGATCTGAAAGCATGCATGTTTAATTTAGTTATGATACATGAGATGTATGCAAAACATGTATAAGTTAGATCATTAATTGTATATGTGATATATAATTTAGATCTAACTAGTTTTGTAGTAGAAATTATATTTTTGATTAAGATGTTCCCCTTGGTCATCCGATCATAAGAATTAAGTAGGATTGAAAAGCCCTCTCCTTTAATTTGATGGAGTGTTCTTATGATGTGTAGAGATACTGCGTGTTCGTTCTTAATCAGAAATCAAAACTTATTTTTCTATAAAATCCTAGATCTTAAAATTCTATGATTATATTATATGTTTTGTTCATGAACCCAAAATTTAATTAAGAATTAAGATTATAAAATTAATTAGATCTAAAAATTATGAATTTTTAGATCTAAGATATATTCATAAAATTAGGTTCGAACTTGGATAGCTCAATTAGGTCTAGTGGTTGACCAAACCGAATCAAGAGTTGGTTAGGTAGGATCAAAGAAAGCTTAGATTTGACTAGCCTAATAGAATTAAGTATGGATCAAGATCAAATCATATTGAGATGTGACTGGATCAAGTCAAAACCTAATTTGGCTCTACGGTTCGAGCCTGGATTGTAGGCTAACCTAATTGGTTCTGATTCGATAATTTGGTATCTAAGATAAGTCTGGCAGATACGACCAATTGATTTTTAATTCAGAGCTATTAGATCTAAATGCATTCTTGTCGAGTTAATGGCATATCCCTTCCATCGATCTCACTTACCTGGCCATTTGTGTTGATCCAGTTTTGATTTGAGGTGGCTATCAATTCAAGCTAACCCATGCCACTAGGTTAGTCATAATTGTTATGACTAAATCAAGTCAAGTTTAAAGAGACCTAAATTAAATCTTTCTAAGAAAATATTAAGTCTAAGGTCTTCCACTATTGTAGATGTGCGGGCCCTTTTCGGGGTTGATTATTCTTGACTGGATATAGTGGTTCAGTTGCACTGGAAATATGCAACCATGTCTATTAAGCATTGGATGCTATGGGTTGGAGGATGGGTTGGACTCAATATTTTGGATATGGTGAGGGATCCAATCAGGAATCTAATTTATGCCAATGGTGGGTCTGACTTAACAAAGGAGTGGATCAATATTCTAGACATTGTGAGATTCATGAATTAGAGATCAGGTTTGGGTGCACCATGATTAGAGAATCATTGGACAAGAGTTGTTCACTCATCGATTGACCCATCACCAATAACTGTTAGGTGAGGTGATGAGCCAGTTGGTGGGACCGCACCACCCACTAGAAATCAATAATCATGAAGATTTCGTATCTCTATCAAGGAAGTGTAGGGATCCAAGAAAATAGTTGGAGCCTAATTTATTTAAAAATAAAATCCCTAAACAAATTGGTTAAGCCTAATTACGAAATATAACTAAAAATTTTGACTCTATATAGGAAGATGTCTGCGTCCAACACACTAGCCTGCATCCTGAACACCCATAGACTGACCAGACCTAATTACAAGGATTGGCACTGGAACTTCAAAATTATTTTTGGTTCTGAGAAGTTGACTCATGTGTTGGAACAAGATCCTCCCACCTTACCTGCCCGTCCATCCGCTGATCAGTGAGCGTCTCCAAAGAAGTGGATGGATGAAGATAACAAAGCCAAGTACTACATGTTGGGCTCGATGTTTGATGAGCTCTAGCACCAATATGAAGACATTAAGACTAGCCGCTAAATGTTGGCTCACCTGCAAGAGTTGTTTGGTGAACAGAGTCGTGCAGCCAAATATCAAGTCACTAAAAGACTATTTAAGGCTCAGATGCATGAAAGGCAATCGATCCAAGATCATTGTCTGATGATGATCAAGAACTTAGAAGAGCTTGAGAAGTTTGGCATCAAGTTATGTTGCCCAGAGGTAGCAATCCAAGAGGGGGGGGTGAATTGGGTTCTTATAAAAGCTTTGGCCAAATTTAACTCTAAGCAATTATGTGCTTTGATTTTAATCCAAGTGGTGAGGATGAGAGGTATATAATATGAGCAGCGGAATTAAGATAACAAAATCAAACTATGAAAGTAAAGTAAGAATTATAAGCATGCAAAGTATATAAAGAGATAGAAGAAAAAAGCACGATACAAACACACAAAAATTTATTGTGGTTCGGAGCAACCCGCTCCTACGTCCACTCCCCAAGCTTTTCTTGAGAATTTCACTATAATCTATCCTTGATTATAGTGTGTTTGTTTTTACAAGCTCATAAACAAACCTAATTGATTTTCACAGGAGCACCAACCAAAATCTAACACCGTTAGTTTTTTGGGTTCACTAACAATCTAGTTGATTTTTTGGGATCACCAACCAAAACCTACAATGTCCAATTCTAGACTTGGATGGGCCTAAACCCCAAGTTTCTTTCCCCCAAAGAAACTTGTAAAGAAATTAAAAAATACAAGTTTTAGCACAATATAAAAAATAGAGTATAAGCTCTTTTGAATCCTAAAGAACAAGTCGATAATATGCTCGATTGAAGCTTGGCTTTTCTTCAAATTGTGCTTGAGAGGATGTGGAAGATGTTAGAGAAGATTGCTTTGAAGGCTTGTTGAAATCTATGCACAATACTCCTCTCTTTTCTCTTTTCTTTGGATTTTAATGTTCCTCACAAAATCTGAAAGATTCTCTCTCTAAATTCATTAATCTCTTTCTTCTCTTTTTTCTAATTGATTCTCCACCTTTAAATACCTTTAGAGAAGGTTGGAGTGAGAGTTCTAGCCATTGGAAGCTCTGAAATAGCCATTGGGGTCAAAAAATAGTCATTAGAAAACTATCTGTTGAAGGCTATCCGTGCAGGTCGAGATCTCTCGATTTTTCAAGAGACATCTCATCAAAACCATGAGACCTCTCGAGAAATCTGTGAGACGTCTCGCTCTCAAAGCACAAAAACTATGTTTCTATCGCTTGAGATCGAGACGTCTCGACTTCAACTCGAAACCTCTCAAGATTGTGTCAGAATACTGCTTCATTGTGCCAGACCACTCGAGAGCTCTCAAAAAAAATCTGAAATGTCTCAAAAAATCCTGACTTTATTTTTTTTTGATGTTTGATCTTTCAAACTTGAGTTTCTTGGTCCCAAACTTTTTTAAACATAATTGCTTCCTTTAATTTTAATTTCTCTTCTTTCAATCATACTTTCTTCATATCGGGCCATCCAAATATGTGTGAATTTGCTCTTTCAAGTATTTTGGCATAGCATCTTGAGAGAATTTATTCTTGAGATAAATTCTTCATTTTGGATACATGAAAAATCCTACACACATTGTTGAAATACATGATTAGATACATAATATACCCAATATTTTGGAATCATCAAAATCAATCTCAGGATCAACAATCTCTCTCTTTTTGATGATGACAAAATCTTGAGTATATGCATAATAAAAGTAAATAATGTATTTCTATACATTTTACTAAAATGTATCATGAAGTATAGATTAAACTCAATGAATTGTATTGATGCTTGAAATAAAAACTTAATACTCACTGATATGAATTGAAACATTTTTTATGAGTATATGAAATTTGCATAATGAACCAAAAAAATAATTAAAAAGTACTATGAAGAATAGATTAAACACGTGAATGAGTACTTTATGAATATTCTCAATTATTTTTTTAGTTCATTGCACATATTTCATATACTTATAAAAAATATTTCAATTCATATCAGTGAGTATTAAATTTTTATTTCAAGTATCAATACAATTCATTGAGGTTTCTTCAAGCATATACTCAACATTCCTCTCCTTCCTTTTGATAGCATCAAAAAGCTCATGGGAAAGAAATAAGAAATAATCATCAAAATTAATAAAATGATTGTACCAAAGTAAGAATTGCATTAAGTTTAGAAAATTAATTTATATGAGTCATCAAAATCAACATCAAAGCATTAAATTAAGAGATGTATTAAATTCATGAAATCAATTAAATGAATCATCTTCCTTTTGAAAATTTATCATTTGACTCAAAATAAGTTTTAAATATTTATTTTAATTTTAAAAATTAGCTTGAATTTAAATATTATGTGCTTTTTCTTTTTTTGAATGAATATGATCTTTATTCAGATTTTTAAATATGCACTTTTAAGTTTTAAGAGAAATAGAGCTTTTCAAAATATTTGAATATGAAATCAAGCATAATATATACTTTAATATTCTAACTTTTCTTTTCTTAAAAAATTTTGGTCAATTAGATTTGAAAAGGATATATATCAAAAATGTATCGAGCAAAGTAAAATAAACAGTATCAAAGCATAAGATAGTTACATTTTCAAATTCATTGCTTTGAGTAAAATATTATTTCAAAATGAATAATTCATAAGAATTTTGTAATGCACATGAGAAATTTAGGATCAAATTTGAATTTTCAAATGGGTTTTAAAATTTATTCCTTGGAGTAAGAATATGTTTTCAAATTAGTTAAAAAATTTTTAAACAAATCAAGTTAGAAAATATCTCTCCCCCAATTTTTCATACTTATAGCAAGATTAATTTACTTTTCAACTTTCTTTCCTTCTTTATTTCAAATTAAGCAAATTCAACATGAATTTAACCACTAAATTTAGATTTTTAAAATTTAAAATATATTTTTAATTTCAAAGGTTTTTTTATTAAATGATTACTTTTTCTTTAATATTTTCTCCCCCTTACTTTAACAAACAAAGTCATTTCTTTGAAAGATTTTCTTGATACTAATTAAACTAAGTTTCATATCAAATCATGATTTTTTTGGTTCAATACCATTTAAAGATTAATTTATAAATTTAGCGTGATACTAATGATTTTAGTTTTGAATTAAATCAAGATGAATTGATTCAAATTAAATAGTTTAAGGATTTAGAATGATAAATCAATTTGAATTGATATCAGTAAATTAGTTAAGGCAAATCATAAAGAAATTTTCAGTCATTCTTCAAAAAGATCATTTCTTTCTTTTCATAAGAAATATTAAGCAATTAGATTCAAAAAAGGTATGAATTTTTGAATTTATTTCAAATGATATCATATGAAACATATAGCTGTATAAAATCATATTTGAGACAAAGTCATTCTTCTCTTTTTGTCAAAAGATAAATCAATCAAATACATGGCAATAGTAAGTTGCTTAATATCAAATAATTAAAACTAAAGTTCTTTATGAATATTTAGCAATTTAAAATATTCATATCCAATAAGAATCTTTTAATTTATATTTGTTAATTATAAAATTGGTATGGGAAGATTTAAAATATTATGCTGAATTTTAAAATAAATCATTTCATCCATAGCATGATATATAGAGGAGAGCATATTAGTCATTAAAATCAAAGCATTCAAATTATTGCAAGCATCAAAATTAATCATACTTATCAAAATATGAAAGGAGTTATCATATGCATACATATTAACAAATCATTAAAGTTAATACATCAAACTTTCAATTCATAGAGTATGATCATTTTAAGCAATGAAAAATCATCAAAATCAATCAAATATGCTTAATAATTATGCAAATTAATAATCAAAATATATTTAGCAAATAAAGATGGCATGGTGTGAGAATAGTTTAGATTTTATCAAATAGCACCATCCATCTATTTTCATTTCCAAGGCATTCATAAAAATTTTCTTCTTTTAGCTTCATTGGATCCTTGGTACACCTGCAAAATTACTTCATAATTTTTGGTACCCAAGCCATCTTGGGTCCATAGGAGTTAGTATTTAAGGTTCCTTTTGGAACCCAAATTTGTCTTATCAAGGTTTGACCAATTCTTTTAAAATTGGATTCCAAAACCTTGTGGCCAATTTGATTACATTTAAGGCACTTAAAAGAATGATCTTTGATGGAAGCTCTTGTAAAAATATCTTTTGTAGTTTGTTGTTTTCTTGAAGTATTAAAATTGATTTTTGTTTTATTGAAAACAGCCCCATTAGATTTTACCAAGGATTAAAGATTTTCAAAGCTAATTGTAAACTTTTTAGCTATAGGTTTCAAAACCTCAACTTCTCTTCTTAATTTTTTGTTTTCTTCCAAGAGCTCTTTCTTTTCAATTGAAAGATTTTCATTTTCTTTTAGGAAAGATTTTAGAATATTACTTTTCTTTTTAAGCTTAAGAATTTCTTTATCTAAAGAATTTTCAGATTTAATCAAATTTTCTTTTTCTTTAGCTAAAGAATTCTTTTCTTCTACTAAATTGAAATTATTCTTTTTAAGCTCCCTACTTTTCTACCTTAACTTTTTAAATTCATTCATAAGTTCATTAAAGGCTTCTTGAAGCTCATCAAATGTAAATTCAAAAGAATTATCAATATTTATCTCATTATTTTGAGCCATCAAGCAAGGATTTATGATGCTTCTTCCTTTTTCTCATTCTTTTCTTCTTTACTTTGCTCCACCTTAATCAATGCTTTCTTTTTCTTTTGTTTCTTCCTTTTCTTCCTCTTTTCATCCTTATGAGCCATGAGGCATATGCTGGAGTGAGCTTCTTTTTCTTCTTGGGAGCTTGATTTTTCTATTTGATTTTCTCCCTCATAAATTCTTTTCAATTTCTCCCATATATGTTTTGCTAAAATACATGAAGAAATTGCATCAAATACATTTAACTCTAAGGAGCAATAAAGTATATTCATGGTCTTAGCATTAAGTTGGGCCATTTCTTTATCATGCTCTTTCAATGCTTTCGGGGTGTGTGAGCCATCAATTATGATCTTCCATAGGTTATAATCATGTGCTTGTATGAAGATGCGCATGCGTGCTCTCCAAAAACTATAATATGAGCCATTAAAAAGTGGAGGTCTATCTATAGAATATCCTTCACTAAATAAAGACTCCATTTGGGTTGCCATAATCTTTAGCTCTAGATGGTTAGGTCAATAATCAATAATAGAGAACCTGCTCTGATACCAATTGTTGCCCAGAGGTAGCAACCCAAGAGGGGGGGAGGGTGAATTGGGTTCTTATAAAAGCTTTGGCCAAATTTAACTTTAAGCAATTATGTGCTTTAATTTTAATCTAAGTGGTGAGGATGAGATGTATATAATATGAGCAGTGGAATTAAGATAACAAAATCAAACTATGAAAATAAAGTAAGAATTATAAGCATATAAAGTATATAGAGAGATAGAAGAAAAAAGCACAACACAAACATACAAATATTTATAGTGGTTCGAAGCAACCCGCTCCTACGTCCACTTTCCAAGCTTTTCTTGAAAATTTTACTATAATCTACCTTTGATTATAGTATGTTTATTTTTCCAAGCTCACAAATAGACCTAGTTGGTTTTCCTAGGAGCACCAACCAAAACCTAACATCGTTAGTTTTCTGGGTTCACTAACAACCCAGTTGATTTTTTAGGATCACCAACCAAAACCTACAATGTTCAATTCAAAGCTTGGACGGGCCTAAATCCTAAGTTTCTTTTCCCTAAAAAAACTTGTAAAGAAATCAAAAAATACAAATAAAGTTTTAGCACAATATAAAAAATAGAGTATAAGCTCTTTTAAATCCTAAAGAACAAGCTGATAATATGCTCGATTGAAGCTTGGCTTTTCTTCAAATTATGCTTGAGAGGATGTGGAAGATGTTGGAGAAGATTGCTTTAAAGACTTGCAGAAATCTGTGCACAACACTCCTCTCTTTTCCCTTTTGTTTGGATATTCAATGTTTCTCATAAAATCTGAAAGAATCTCTCTCTAAATTCTTGAATCTCTTTCTTCACTTTTTTTTAATTGATTCTCCATCTTTAAATACCTTTAAAGAAGGTTGGAGTAAGAGTTCTAGCCACTGGAAGCTCTGAAATAGCCATTGGGATCGAAAAATAGCCATTGAAAAACTATCCATTAAAGGTTGTTTGTGTAGATCGAGATCTCTCAATTTTTTATGAGACTTCTCATCAGATTTTGAGATCTCTCGATTTTTTATGAGACATCTCATCAGAACTACGAGATCTTTCAAAAAATCTACAAGATCTCTCACTCTCAGAGCATAAAAACTAAGTTTCTATCTCCTGAGATCGAGACATCTCGAGTTCAACTCGAGACCTCTCGAGACTATGCCAGAATACTGTTTCATTATGCCAAACCACTCGAGAGCTCTCAAAAAAAATTTAAGACATCTAAAAAAATCTTGACTTCATTTTTCTTCAATGTTTGACCTTCCAAACTTTAGTTTCTTGGCCCCAAACTCTTTTAAACATAATTGCTTCCTTCAATTTTAATTTTTCTTCTTTCAATCATACTTTCTTCATACCAAGCCATCCAAATATATGTGAATTTGCTCTTTTAAGTATTTTGGTATGGCATCTTGAGAGGATTTATTCTTAAGATAAATTCTTCATTTTGGATACTTGAAAAATCCTACACACATTCTTGAAACACATGATTAGATACATAATATACTCAATATTTTAGAATCATCAAAATCAATCTCAGGATCAATAAGTTAGATTAGGATCTGTAGATTGATATAATTATGTAGTCCTTGACTGATGCATATGGGCAGTTCATCATGAGCTACCATATGCATAAACTTTAGAATACCTTAGCTGAGCTCATGAACATGCTGGTTACTGCTGAGCTTTCTATGAAAGATTCTAAAGGCTCAGTACTTGCTGTGGAGTGGACTTCTTTCAAGAGAAAATCTTTTAGAAAGAAGAAGATGTCCATAAAGAAATAGAAGGTAGATGGTGGGAAGAAGAAGAAGGTAGACCCAAAGAAGAAAGCCAATAAGAAAGAATATTTTCATTGCAACACTAATGGCCATTGGAAGTGAAACTACCCTCTTTACCTGGCCAGTCTGAAGAACAAGAAGATGGCAGATCCTTCTGGAGGTATGCTCATTATAGAATTTAATCTTACGATTTCTTCTGCATCTAGTTGGATGCTTGACTCTGGTTCTAGTGCTCACTTGTGCACTTCTATGCAGGGTTTTGAGAATAATAGGTGGCTGAGGGATGGTGAGATAATCTTACGCATCAGGAATGGAGCAAGAGTAGATGTTGTAGCCATGAAAATCTATTCTCTGTGATTACCATCAGGATTAGACTTAGTACTTAGAGACTATTTTTATGTGCTTGTAGCAAGTAGAAATTTGATTTCTGTTTAATGTTTAGCATAAGAAGGCTATGTAATTAATTTTCTTAAGGA
Organism: Cocos nucifera; assembly: GCA_006176705.1. Lineage (NCBI taxonomy): Eukaryota > Viridiplantae > Streptophyta > Magnoliopsida > Arecales > Arecaceae > Cocos > Cocos nucifera. The sequence continues at coordinate 146,966 of QRFJ01004297.1, read as the reverse complement.
TCATTGTAATATTCTTTATGAAAGAAATAAAATTATAAATTATTTTTTTATAAATAGTCTCTATCAGTTATATATTGATGTTTTTATTTTTAATATCGAGCAAAACATGAATGCCATAGGATCAAAGCGACCTAGGGATAGTCTAAATGATAGGTATCCTTAGCACCTTAGGCTAGGTCATATAGCTGAAGATAGGGTTAACAAATTAAAAAAAATTGGACTATTGAGTTCGTTGACTTTTGAGTCATATTCAATTTATGAATCATGCCTTCATGGCAAAATGATCAAGCTCCTTTTTGTAGGACATGGGGAAAGCGCCATAAACCTAGTTGCCCTAGTACATACTAATGTATGCAGATCATTTGATGTACCAGCCAGGGATAATTATGTCTACTTCATCATCTTTACTGATGATTTATCTCAATACAGATATATATATTTGATGCGATATAAGTCTGAAGCTTTTAAAAAGTTCAAGGAATTTAGACTTGAAGTAGAAAAATAGATAGAAAAACCTATTAAGATTCTTCGATTAGATCAAGAAGGTGAATACCTTAGTCGAAAATTCCTAGACTATCTTAAGGATAATGGCATAATCTCTCAATGGTTTCCACCTGAAATGCCTCAACTCAATGGATTTCAGAACGAAGAAATCGGACCCTATTAGACATGGTTCGATCCATGATGAGTTTTACAAGTCTTCATGAGTTTCTTTTGGGACATGGTCTAATGACTGCTATATTTACTGAATAGGGTTTCCTCTAAGACCGTTCCTATCATACCGTATGAGATATGATACGGTAACAAATCAAGTCTGAGTCATCTCATAATTTGGGATTGTCCAGCCCATGTCAAGAGACAACAAGCAGACAAATTAGAGTCTAGGTCCTTTAGAGCTTAGTTTAATAGATATCCTAAAGAGTCGTTAGGATATTATTTCTATCTTTTGAAAGATCACAATATGATTATGAGTCGAGAGGCCATCTTCTTTGAAAAATAGTTTATTCAAGATAGTGGCATCGAAAGATAGATTAGGCTCGAGGAGAAAATCTCCCAAGAGCCATGAGCCAAGGAACCTATGGAACCAAATCAAATTGAGCCAGTCCAATCACTACCTCATCCACCTCGTAGATCAGAAAGGATTTTACGTCCTTCTGAAAGATACTTAGGTACTATATTAGAAGACATAGAGAAAATGTTCCTCATAAAAGATGGGGTTCATGGTGATGATCCCAAAACTTATGATGAGGCAATATCAGATATCAACTCCAAGAAATGGTTAGAAATAATGAGGTCAGATATTGACTCAATGCATTCGAACCAAGTCTGGATCTTGGGAGATCCACTTGAAGGTATAGTATCTATTGGGTGTAAATAGATCTTCAAGAGAAAGATAAGTGTCGATGAAAATGTAGAGACATTCAAAGCAAGGCTCATAGCAAAAGGGTATAGTCAGCGCGAGGGCATTGACTATAAGGATACTTTTTTGCCAGTAGCCATGCTCAAATTCATCCGCACATTGCTTGCTGTTGTAGTCTATTTTGATTATAAAATATGATAGATGGATGTGAAAATGGCACTCTTAAATGGATATCTTGTGGAAGATATCTATATAGAACAACCACTAGATTTCACATCTACTGATAATGATCACAAGGTATGCAAGCTGCAAAGGTCCATATATGAACGTAAGCAAATATCTCAGAGTTGGAATGCTCGTTTCAATAATGTAATCAAATTATTTGGATTCATCAAGAATGAGGAGAAGCCCTATGTTTTCAAAAAGATTAGTGGAAGCACTATTATTTTTCTCGTTCCGTACGTGGATGACATCCTCCTAATTGAGAATGATATCCCCATATTGACTATAGTCAAAATGTGGTTGTCTAAGGAGTACTTTATGAAAGATCTAGGAGAGGCATCCTTTATTCTGGGAATTAAAGTCTATAGGGATAGACCGAATAGGATGCTGGGACTCTCACAGAAAATGTACATAAAAGAGGTGCTGAAGAGGTTTAGTATGGAAAACTCCAAGAGGGTTTTACCATCCTTCAGACATGGCATTCATCTCTCCACGAAGATGTGCCCTAGCACACCTGAGGAGATTTAATGCATGAGCAAGATCCCTTATGCTTCAGCAATAGGGAGCCTCATGCATACCATGCTATTTACATGACTTGATATTGCCCATGCTATAAGTATCACGAGCAGGTATCAATCGAATCTAAGCGAAGAGCACTGGACTTCTGTGAAACGTATCCTTAAGTACTTGAGAAGGACTAAGGATATGTTTCTAGTTTTTGGTAATGGAGAACTCCAGGTCCAAGGGTATACGGACTCAAATTTTATATCCGACATAGATGATCAAAAGTCGACATCTGCAAGTTTGTTTATTTGTAATGGTAGAGCTATCTATTGGAAGAGTTTTGAGTAGACTGTGATAGCAGACTCTGCCATGAAAGTAGAGTACATCGCTACATCGGAGGCTATAAAGGAGGCATTCTGGTATAAAAAGTTTACCGCAGAGCTCAAAGTGATGCCATCAGATGCCGTCCTTCTGTACTACGACAACAATGGCACCATAGTCCTAGCTAAGGAGCCAAGATCTCACCAAAAATTCAAGCACATCGAGCGGCGATACCACCTCATCCACGATTACCTCAAGAAGGGATACGTCGAGGTCAAGAGAGTCAACACTGCAGAAAATGCAGCTGACCCATTGACAAAACCATCGAGGTAGTAGAAGATCAAAGCCCACCTTGAGAAGATGGAACTTAGATTTGTAGCGAATTGGCTTTAGGTCAAGTGGGAGTTTGTTAGATGTGTGCCCTAGAAGCCAGATTGGCTAAACACTTGTAATACACTTCTAAGGATAATTTTATAATTTTGACTATAAATTAATAAAAGAGTTATTTTTTATCATAGTATGTATTTAAAGTATCTGTGATATATCCTTTGAGTCAACGGTAATGACAATTCATATTTTCAAGAGTTAAAAATTTAAGATATGAATTTTCGTAATTAACTCATAACTGCTTTCGACCATAGGATCATCATGAGAATGGTGATCGATCTGAAAGGTTGGTGTACAATCACTTTCTTAGGATAGATGTATCTTGAGTCTACAGTATGAAAACACCAGAGTGAGAGTATAGGTACTTGTTAGAGAATGAGGGCACTGAGCGTGACCACCTCGAGCAGTCATAAGAAAGTCTACCTTCTCATCGCTGACTGGCTCGATGCTATAGTAGTGTGTCTGATTCTTTGACCTGAGGTGCATCAATTGTTCACTTTAAGGGTATTATAGTTTGACTACATCATAATTCGATCTCCTAGCCATTCGAAACCATGAGGTGTATATTGGCTATAGCATGTTCATTGTAGGAATTGGATTGCAATAATAGGAGATCTATCTACCTTGGTAGATGAGAAGTAGCCCTATAATAATCATGAGATTGAGTCCTTAAGCCCATGGCCATGGTAGAGTAAAGATGATGGAAAGAGTTTTTATTAAGGTTTCACGTTGGACTCGAATCGAATGATTAATTCATATGATAGATATTGGGTTTGATGAGTTTACCTTAACCCTAATCCAATCGGGGCTCAAGATAGAAGAACCCAATCACACAGGTAGCTACACCGAGAGGTTCGCTTTTAGTTCTGATGGATTACCACCATATACTGCTAGGTATCGTTGATGGATTTTGGGAGCAATTAGAATGATTTTGATAATTGATCATTCTAATTATATGAATCAAAAAAGTTCTGATCTATCGAAAGATGTTTCGATGATAGAGATCGCAACATGCCTTATTATCATATGGAATTGAACCTAACTAGGTCACACAAATAAGGGTTTGGGTCTAGTTGTCATCAATTGAGCTAACCCAGTTTGATTGATTTGGATTAGATCCAATCAGGTTCAGGATAATCATTCTAGCACACGATTGAGGCTGACTTTCTCCTTCTATAATCTTTTTGATTCATCGCAACTGAGTCAAATTTGATTTGACTCATTCTTATATTCTGAATGGGTTTACTTTTATTTGACTGGAATAAGTCCAGGTTAGATTAATTATAGAAATTAAATCCATTCATAGTCAAATTGGACTAGGGTCAAAAGTTTACCTAATTGAGAGAATTGAGGGTCACCTGATCAAAGGCTTCTATAAAATTCTTTATATATCCTTTTGATTTGATTTTTTGTTATATGATAAGAAATTGGTCATATATTGGGTGTACCAAATTTTGTGATTTTTGGAGGTGCCTAGACTAAGTTATGATAAAATTTGATTTGGATCAAACTCTTGAGGGAAGAGTCCTTGGCGCAGTGGATTCTTCTTTATCTACTCATGCAAACACCTTTTTGAAGTCTTTTTGGCATGATAACTAGATAGAATCTAGGACTCTACATATGGAATAAGACCTAATATCCCAATGATAAAAATAAAATAGTTATTTTGGTCAAATGGGACTCCTTTTACCATTGGTATTTGATATAAATCCTTCTTATGCCAAGGCACTTCAATGCAAGTTTTATTTTTCACCCAAAAGGCTGTTGCCCCTTCCATCTTCCACACCCTCTCTAATCCTCTCTCTGCCCTTCTTCTAAGTTCCAAAGGTTGGAAATAAATTTGAGAAGAAGATTCAATCAAATTTATGATGAGTTCAGCATCTATGCGATGATGTTCGTGAGATGGACATGCTGCTTTCAGAAATTCTTTTGAAAAACTTTCAGATCAGATTCAGATCTGATATTTGGAGAAAAAATTTATAAGGAGAAGATGTCTAGATCCTGCTTGAGTGGACACTGGTAGAGGCCAAACGCATGCTTGGCTTTTTCCAAAACCTCAGGATAGATCAGGATCATCATAGGATAATCTAATTACCCAAAACAAAGGTATAAAATTAAATTAGTTTTAATTTTTTTTAATCTTAATATCAAATCTTAAAGGATTAGATCTAAGATGTCTCAAATCTAATTAGAATCAGAGGAAAAGATTTTGAAATATTTCTTCAGATCTAATCAGATTTGAACGATCCTATGCAAGGAAAATAGGTTTTTTCCTTCACCAAGATCATTGTCTAATGGACTTAGAAGAGCTTGAGAAGCTCAGTATGAAGTTAGATTAGGATTAGCAGATCAATTTAATTCTGCATTCCTTGACTGATGCGTATGGGCAGTTCATTATGAACTACCATATGCATAAACTTCAGAATATCTTGGCTGAACTTATGAATATGCTGGTTATTACTGAGCTTTCTATGAAAGGTTCTAAAGACTCAGTACTTACTGTGGAGTAGACTTCTTCCAAAAAAAAATTTTTTGGAAAGAAGAAGAAGTTCATGAAGAAATAGAAGATGGATGGTGGGAAGAAGAAGAAGGCAGAGCCAAAGAAGAAGGCCGACAAGGGAAAATATTTTCATTATAACACTGACGGTCATTAGAAGCAGAGCTACCCTATGTACCTAGCCAGCCTAAAGAACAAGAAAGAGGTAGGTCCTTCTAGAGGTATGCTCATTATAGAATCTAATCTTACGATTTCATCTGCATCCAGTTGGGTTCTTGACTCTAGTTCTAGTGCTCACTTGTGCACTTCTATGTAATGTCTTGAGGATAGCAGGAGGCAGAGGGATGGTGAGATGATCCTATGCATCGAGAATAGAGTAAGAGTTGCTACTGTAGCCATAGAAACCTATCCTCTACGATTACCATCAAGATTAGATTTAGTTCTTAGGGACTATTTTTATATGCCTACAGCAAGCACGAATTTGATTTCTATTTCATGTTTAGTATAAGAAGGCTATGTAATTAATTTTCTTAAGGACCATTGTAATATTCTTTATGAAAGAAATAAAATTGTAAGTGGTTTTCTTATAAATGTTCACTATCAGTTACATATTGATGTTTCTATTTCTAGTATCGAGCAAAACATGAATGCCATAGGATCAAAGCGACCTAGGGATAGTCTAAATGATAGATATCTTTGGCACTTTAGGCTAGGTCACATAGCTGAAGACAGGGTTAACAAATTAGAGAAATTTGGGCTATTGAATCTATTGACTTCCGAGTCATATCCGATTTATGAATCACACCTTCTTGAAAAAATGACCAAGCTCTCTTTTGTAAGACATGGGAAAAGGGCCACAGACCTACTTACCCTAGTACATACTGATGTATGCGGCCCATTTGATGTGCTGGTCAGGAGCAATTATGTCTACTTCATCATCTTTACCGATGATTTATCTCGGTATGGGTATGTATATTTGATGCGACATAAGTCTAGAGCTTTTAAAAAGTTCAAGGAATTCAAACTCGAAGTATAAAAGCAAATAGAAAAATCCATTAAGATTCTTTGATAAGATCGAGGAGATGAATATCTTAGTCGAAAATTCTTAGACTATCTTATGGACAATGGCATACTCTCTCAATGGACTCCACCTGAAATGCCTCAACTCAATGGGGTTTTTGAACGAAGAAATCAGACCCAATTAGTTATGGTTTGATACATGATAAGCTTCACGAACCTTCCTAAGTTTCTTTGGAGATATAGTCTAATGAGCGCTATATATTTACTGAATAGGGTTCTTCTAAAATCGTTCCTACCATACCGTATGAGATATTGTATGGTAAGAAACCAAATCTGAGTCATCTCAAAATTTGGGATTGTCTGGCTCATGTCAAGAGACAACAGGCGCATAAATTAGAGTCTAGGTCCTTTATAGCTTGATTTATTAGATATTTTAAAGAGTCATTAAAATATTATTTCTATCTTTCGAAAGATCACAATGTGATTTGAGTTGACATGCCATCTTCCTCGAAAAATAGTTTATTCAAGATGGTGGCATCAGAAGGTAGATTAAACTTAAGGAGAAAGTTTTAGAAGAGAAACGAGCTAAGAAACCTATGGAACCCAAACAGATTGAGCTAACCCAGACACTACCTCCTTCACCTTGTAGATCAAGTAAAATTTTTCATCCTCCTGAAAGGTACTTGGTACTATATTAGAAGACATAGAGAAAATGTTCCTCATAGGAAATGGGGTTCATGGTGATCATCCCAAAACTTATGATGAGGCAATATCAGATATCGACTCTAAGAAATGGTTAGAGACAATGAAGTCAGAGATTGACTCAATGCGTTCGAACCATCTGGACCTTGGTAGATCCACCTGAAGGTATAGTACCTAATAGATATAAATGGACCTTTAAGAGAAAGATAGATATCGATGGTAATGTAGAGACATTCAAAGCAAGACTCATAGCGAAAGGATATAGTCAGCGCGAGGGTATTGACTATCAGGATATTTTTTTGCTAATAACCATGCTCAAATCCATCCGCACATTGCTTGCTATTGCAGCCTATTTCGATTATGAAATATGACTGATGGATATGAAAATGGCATTCTTAAATGGATATCTTGAGGAAGATATCTATATAGAATAGTCGCTAGGATTCACATCCAGTGATAATGATCACAACATATGCAAGCTACAAAGATCCATATATGGACTTAAGTAAGCATCTCAGAGTTGGAATGCTTGTTTCAATGATGTAATCAAATCATTTGGATTCATCAAGAATGGGGAGGAGTCCTATATTCTCATAAAGGTTAGTGGGAGTGTTGTTGTCTTCCTCATACTGTACGTGGATGACATCCTCCTAATTGGGAATGATATTTTCATGTTGACTACAGTCAAAATGTGGTTGTCTAAGGAGTTGTCTATGAAAGATCAAGGAGACGCATCCTTTATTCTAAAAATTAAAGTCTATAGGGATAGACCCAATAGGATTCTAGGTCTCTCATAGAAAATGTACATAAAGAAGGTGCTGAAGAGGTTTAGCATGAAAAACTCCAAGAGATGTTTAGTACCCTTCAGACATGGCATTCATCTTTTCAAGAAGATGTGCCCTAGCACACCTGAAGAGATTGAATGCACGAGCAAGATCCCTTATGCTTCAGCAATAGGGAGCGTCATGTATGCCATGCTATGTACACGACTTGATATTGCCCATATAGTGAGTGTCACGAGCAGGTATCAGTCGAATCCTGACGAAGAGCACTAGACTTCTGTGAAATATATTCTTAAGTACTTGAGAAGGACTAAGGATAAGGTTCTAGTTTGACTTGGATTTTATGTGTGACATAGATGATCGAAAGTCAACATTTGGAAGTCTGTTTGTTTGTAGTGGTGGAGCTGTCAGTTGGAAAAGTTCCAAGCAGACAGTGATAGCAGACTCCAACATGAAAGTAGAGTACATCACTGCATCGAAGACTATAAAGAAGGCATTCTGGTACAAGAAGTTTGCCATAGAGCTTGGAGTGATGCCATCAGATGTTGTCCCTCTGTACAGCGATAATAATGGTTCCATAGCCCTAGCTAAGGAGTCGAGATCTCACCAAAAATTCAAGCACATTGAGCGGCAATACCACCTCATCCATGATTATCTCAAGAAGGGATACGTCGAGGTTAAAAGAGTCAACACTATAGATAATGTGGCTGATCCATTGATAAAGCCATTAGGCTAGCAAAAGATCAAAGCCCATCTTGAGAAGATGGGACTTAGATTTATTGCCAATTGGCTTTAGGTCAAGTGGGAGTTCATTAGATGTGTGCTCTAGAAGCCAGATTCGCTAAACACTTGTAATACACTTCTAAGGACAATTTTATAATTTTGACTATATATTTATAAAAAAAGTTATTTTCTATCATAGTGTGTATTTAAAGTATCGGTGATACATTCTTTGAGTTAATGATAATGATAATTCATATTTTCAAGACTTGAAAATTTAAGACATGAATTTTCATAATTATCTCATAAATAGCTTCCGACCATAGGATCATCATGAGGATGGTGATCGATCCAAAAAATTGGTGTACGATCACTTTTTTAGGATAGTATGTCTTGAGTATATGGTGTGGAGATACCGAAGTGAGAGTACAGATATTCGTTAGATAATGAGGACACTGAACGTGACTACCTCGATCAGTCATAAGAAAGTATACCTTCTCATCGATGACTGGCTCGATGCTGCAGTGGTCTGTCTAGTTCTTTGACTTGAGGTGCATCGATAGTTTATCTTGAGGGTGCTATAGTTTGACTACACTATAACTCGGTCTCCTAGTCATTCGAAACCCTGAGGTGTATGTTGGCTATAGCATGTTCATTATAGGAAATGGATTGCACTAATAGGGGATCTATCCACCTTGATAGATAAGGAGTAGCCATATGATAATCACGAGATTGAGTCTTTAAGCCCATGGCCATGGCAGAGTGAAGATGATAGAAAGAGTTTCTAATAGGATTTCATATTGGACTCAAATCGAATGATTAATTCATATGATCGATGTTGGGTTTGATGAGTTCTTCTGAACCCTAATCCAGTCGGAGCTCAAGATAGAGGAACCCAATCACACAGATAACTACACCAAGAGATTCGCTTTCAATTCTAATGGATTGCCATCATATACTGCTAAGTATCAGTGGTGAATTTTGGGAGCAGTTAGAATGATTTTGATGATCGATCATTCTAATTGTATGAATCAAAAAAGTTTTGATCCATCAAAAGGTGTTTCGATTATGTCCATGATAAAAATCATGACATAACTCATTATCATATGAAACTGAATCTAACTAGATCATAAAAATAAGGATTTGAATTTGGATATCATCAATTGAGCTAACCCAGTTTGATTGATTTGGATTAGATTCAATCAGGTTCAAGATAATCGTGCTAGCACACAATTAAGCCTGACCTTCTCCATCTGTAATCTTTCGATTCATCACAACTAAGTTAAATTTGATTTGGCTTATTCTTGTATCTTGAATGAGTTTATTTTCATCTGACTAGAATCTATTCAGGTTAGATTAATTGTAGAAATTAAATCCATTCATAGTGCAAATGGACTAAGGTCAAAAGTTGACCTATTTGAGAGAATTGAGGGTCACCTGATTAGATGCTTTTAAAAAATTCTCTAGAAATTCTTTTGATCTTATTTTTGGATATGTTATAGGGCTTGAGTCATGCTATGGGTGTGCAAAATTTTATTATTTATGGTAAAGTTTTGACTGGGTTTTGATAGAGTTTGATTTGGATCAATCTCTTAAGGAAAGAGTCCTAGGCTCAATGGACTCTTCCTCATCTACTCATGTTGCCCACTTTTTGAAGACGCTTTGGTCAAAGAAGTCTCATGTGCATCACAATATTTTTTCGAAGTGTTAGATATATGTGCCCTAGAAGCCAGAATTGGCTGACACTTGTAATACACTTCTAGGAGCAAAATTGTAATTTTGACTATAATTAATGAAATGGGTTATTTTCTATCACACATGTGTATTTAGTGTCTGTGATACATCCTTTGAGTTAATGGTAATGATAATTCATATTTTCAAGAGTTGAAAATTTAAGACATGAATAATCATTATTAACTCATAAACAGCTCCCGACCATAGGATCATCACGAGGATGGTGATTGATCCGGAAGGTTGGTGTACGATCGCTTCTCTTTAGTAGATGAGTCTTGAGTCTACGGTGTGGAGACACCGGAGCGAGAGTACAGGTACTCGTTAGAGAACGAGGGCACTGAGCGTGACCACCTCGAGTAGTCATTAGGGAAGTCTACCTTCTCGTCAATGACTGACTCGATGCTGCAGTAGTGTGTCTGGTTCTTTGACCTGAGATGCATCGGCAGTTCACCTTGAGGGTGTTATAGTTTGACTACACCATTACTCGGTCTCCTAGCCATATGGAACCCTGAGGTGTATGTTGGCTATGACATGTTCATTGTAGGAACTGGATTGCATCAAGATGGGATCTATCTACCTCGGTGGTAGAGGAGTAGCCCTATGATGATCATGAGAATCAAGTCCAGAAAGCCCATGGCCATGGTAGAGTGAAATAATAGAAAGAGTTTCTATTTAGATTTTCACATTGGACTCGAATCGAATGATTACATCATATGACAGAGACTAGGGTTTGACGAGTTCACCTTAACCCTAATCTGATCGGGGCTCAAGATAGAAGAACTTAATCACACAGGTAGCTGCACCAAGAGGTTCGCATTCAGCTCTGATGGGTTGCCACCATATACTGCTAGGTGTCACTGGTGGATTTTGGGAGCAATTAGAATGATTTAGATGATCGATCATTCTAGCTGTTCGAATCAGAAGAGTTCTGATCCATCGAAAGGAGTTTCGATGATGTCTATGATAGAGATCATGACATATCCCATTACCATACAGAACTGAACCTAACTGGGTCACACAAACAAGGGTTTGAATCTGGTGATCATCAATTGAACTGATCTAGTTCAATTGATCTGAATGAGATTCAATTAGGTTCAAGGAAATCGTGCTAGCACTCGATTGAACCTAACGTTCTTCTTTTACTATCATAAATAAGTTGTCCTGACTGAGCCAAAGGAGTTTGTGCTCAATCAGAGGCCTTCATATGGTCTGACTGGAGGTTGTCCAAGTCAGAATAGGTTGTCTTATTTGTAAGACATTACCTGCCATTTTTGGTCACCTGCCATTTCTTGTTCTTTGACTTTGGTCAAAAGTCTACCTTTGACTGGTCAAACGTTGACCATTGACCCTTTGACTTTTGACCACATGTCATGCACCTATTGGAGAGCTGGTGGGGGCCTGTCCCCCTGCCAGAACCTGGCAAGGAGAAGGGCGCACGCCAAGGGTGGCGTGAGCCCAAGTAGGAGGCGCCTAGGAGTCCTTGTTGGACAAGGACTCCACCTCCCTTTTGGATTCCAATCAGAGTTCTACTAAGAATCCAGTTTGACTGGTCTTAGGCGCCCTCTAAGGAGGAATCCAGGGGTCTCTATTCCAACCAATCAGATTTAGATCTGATTTCACAAAGGGTTGTGATTGGTTGAGAGGAAGAGGAGTTGGATCACAAGAGGTCTATAAATAAGACCCTGCGCCCAACCCTAATTCCTAAGTGAATAGAGATTTCCCACGCCCCAAGGCTGCCTCTCCCCTCCTTCTCCATGCCATAGTCTCTTCTCCCCTTGCTCTCCACGTCCAAAAGTGTTTTGGACTTAGTTTGGTGCGATTCAGATCAAGGAAAGGCGATCAAAAGCAAGAAGGCTGCGCTGCTGCAAAAGGACGACTGCAGATCTTCAAAAGAGTTTTGAAGATCCTCCAGATCAGATCCAGATCTGATTTTTGGAGGTGTGATAGAGAAGAAGAGGTTCTCCAGATCCAACCCGAGTGGATACCGGTAGAGGCCAGGCGCTTGCGTGGCTAAGATCCAGAACCTTCCGCTGCAATCAGGATCATCTACAGGGTAATAGGATTACCCAAATCAGGTAAATTAAATTTGATTTAATTTATCTTATTTTATTTTATTTATTAAAATAATAAGAATCAGATCTGAAACATATCAAGATCTGATTGAGATCAAGAGAAAATTTTTGAAATATATCTCTTGATCTAATCAGATCTGGACGAACCTGGACCGGGAAATCAGGATTTCCCTTCAACTGGTATCAGAGCCATGGTTCTAAAATTGTTTAGATCTGATTTTAATTTTATTTTAATTAGAAAATAAAGTGATTTCAGATGTCACATGAGATGTGATCAGATCTGAAATCAGAAAAATTAAAATTAAATGATTTGGATCTAAGAACATGAAGATATGCATGACTAGTTCTAGAATAGAATAGTTCTATAGAATAGTTTTGCATGTCTTTGATTTAATCTGATTAAATCATATTTTAGATCTTCTTATTTACTATTTTCTGATATTATAAGTGTTATAATAACATCTGATAAACAGCAAATAAAAATTATTTAATTTTAAATATCATATGAGATATGATAGATGCATGACTAGACTAGTTGTAGAATAGTTCTACATAATTGTCTAGATTAGAATTTATTTTGATTAGATCAATTTAAATCTAATTTTTTAGATTATTATGTGATAATTTAGATCTGAAAACATGCATGAATTTGATACATGAGATGTATGCAAAATATGCCTTGATTAGATCTAAATTTGTATATGAGATATATGATATAGATCTATAACTGTTTTGTAGATTTACATGTTCCTGATTAAGGCGTTCCTCTTGGCCGTCCGGTCATAAGAACGAAGAAGGGTTTAAAGGCCCTCTCTTCCCATTCGATGGGGTGTTCTTATGACGTGTAGGGGTGCTGCGTGTTCGTCCTTAATCAGAAACCCAAAACTTACTTTCTGCAAAACCCTAGATCCTGAAACCCTAGGATTTATTGTGCATATTTTGTTTATGAACCCAACTTAATTAAGAATTAAGTTTATGGAATATTAATTAGGTCTAAAATTGAGAATTTCAGATCTAAGACATATTCATAATACTGGGTTCGGGCTTGGGTAGCTCAATTAGGTCTAAGCGGTTGATCAAACCGAATCAAGAGTTGGTTAGATGGGATCAACAATGCTTAAATTGACCAGCCTAATAGGATTAAGTCTGGGTCAAGATCGAGTCACGATCAAGCAAGACCTAATTAGGCTCAGAGGTTAGAGTCTGGATTGTAGGCTAACCCAATTGGTTCTGACTCAACAATTTGGTGTCTAAGGTAAGTTTGGCACAGACGACCGACTGGTTTTTAATTGGAAGCTACTCGACCTGAATGCGTTCTTGTGCGAGTTAACGGCATATTCCTTCCACCGGTCTCACTTACCTGGCCATATCTGTTGACACAGTTCTGATCTGAGGTGGTCAATAATCCGAGCTGACCCATGCCACTAGGTTAGTCATAATTGTTATGACTAAGCCAAGTCTAGTTTAATGAGACCTGAATCAATTCTCCCTAAGAAAAGATTAAGTCCGAGGTCTTCCACCATTGTAGACGTGCGGGCCCTTCCCGGGGTTGATTGTTCTCGGCTGGATACAGTGGCTCAGTTGCACCGGGAAGACGCAACCATGTCTATTAGGCATTGGATGCTATGGGCTGGAGGATGAGTTGGGCTCAATATTTCCGGATACGGTGAGAGACCCAATTAGGAACCCAGTCTATGCAAATGGTGGGTCTGACTTAACTAAGGAGTGGATCAATATTCCGGATACGGTGAGATTCATGAATTAGAGACCAAGTTTGGGTGCACCATGATTAGAGAATCATTGAACAAGAGTTGTTCACTCATTGGCTAACCCATCACCAATAACTGTTAGGTGAGGTGATGAGTCAGTTGGTGAGACCGCACCACCCACTAGAAATCATCAATCGCGGAGATTTTCGCATCTCTACAGAGGGAGTGTAGGGATCCGAGAAAATAGTGGGAGCTAATTTGTTTAAAAATAAAATCCCTAAACAAATTGGTCAAGTCAAAATTACAGTATCTAACTAGAATCTTTGACTCTCTACAGGAAAATGTCTGCGTCCAACCCACTGGCACGTATCCTAGACACACATAGACTGACTGGACCCAATTATAAAGATTGGCTCAGGAACTACAAAATTGTTTTGGGTTCAGAGAAGTTAACACATGTTTTGGACCAGGACCCTCCCACCTTACCAGCTCGTCCATCCACTGAACAGAGAGCGTCTCTGGAAAAATGGATTGACGAAGACAATAAGGCCAGATACTACATGTTGGGCTCGATGTCTGATGAGCTCCAGCGCCAACATGAAGATATCGGGACTGCTCGCCAAATGTTGGCTCACCTGCAGGAGATGTTTGGTGAACAGAGTCGCGCAGCCAAATATCAAGTCACGAAATGACTTTTTAAGGCTAAGATGCGTGATGGGCAGTCAGTCCAAGATCACTGTCTGACAATGATCAAGGACATGGAAGAGCTTGAGAAGCTCGGTGTGAAGTTGGACTTGGATTTGCAGAACGATATTATTCTGCAATCCTTGACTGATGCATATGGGCAATTCATCATGAATTACCACATGCATAAACTTCAAAATTCCTTGGCCGAGTTGATGAATATGCTGGTTACCGCTGAGCTTTCTATGAAAGGTTCTAAAGGCTCAGTTCTTGCTATGGAACGGACTTCTTCCAAAAGAAAGTCTTATGGAAAGAAAAAGAAGTCTGTGAAAAAGCAAAAGGTAGAAGGATCAAAGAAGAAGAAGGCAGAACCGAAGAAGAAGGTCGATGGCAAAGGAAAGTGTTTCCATTGCAACAGCGACGGCCATTGGAAGCGGAACTGCCCTACTTACCTGGCCACCCTAAAGAACAAGAAGGAAGGTCCTTCTGGAGGTATGCTCGTTATTGAGTCTAACCTTACGGTTTCTTCTGCATCCAGTTGGGTGCTTGACTCTGGTTCTAGTGCTCATCTGTGCACTTCTATGCAGGGTCTTGAGGATAGCAGGAGGCTGAGGGATGGAGACATGATCCTACGCGTCGGTAATGGAGCAAGAGTTGCTGCAGTAGCCGTGGGAACATACCCTCTGCGATTACCATCTGGTTTAGACTTAGTTTTAAAAGACTGTTATTATGTGCCTGCAGCTAGCAGGAATTTGATTTCTGTTTCATGCTTAGCACAAGAAGGTTATGTGATCACCTTCTTTAAGGACCATTGTAACATTCTTTATGAAAGAAATAAAATTGCAAATGGTTTCCTTGTTAATGGTCTTTATCAGTTGCATATTGATGTACCTGTTTTAACTATCGAGCAAAACGTGAATGCCAAACGACCTAGGGATAGTCCAAACGACAGATATCTATGGCACCTGAGATTAGGTCATATAGCAGAAGATAGGATTAACAAATTGGAGAAAAATGGGCTATTGAGTCCATTGACTTTTGAGTCGTATCCAACTTGTGAATCTTGTCTTCAAGGCAAAATGACTAAACTCCCTTTTGTTGGACATGGGGAGAGGGCCACAGATCTCCTTGCCCTAGTACATACTGATGTGTGCGGCCCATTCGATGTGCCGGCTAGAGGCAATTTTGTCTACTTCATTACCTTTACCGATGATCTGTCTAGGTATGGGTATGTGTATCTTATGAGACATAAGTCTGAAGCCTTTGAAAAGTTCAAAGAATTCAGACATGAAGTAGAAAAACAAACTGGAAAACCCATTAAGGTTCTTCGATCAGATCGAGGAGGTGAATACCTTAGCCGGGAATTCCTAGACTATCTTAAGGAAAATGGCATAGTCTCTCAATGGACTCCACCAGGAACACCTCAACTCAACGGGGTTTCAGAACGGAGAAATCGGACTCTATTGGATATGGTTCGATCCATGATGAGCTTCACAGACCTCCCAGATTTTCTTTGGGGACATTCATTATTAACTTCAATCTATTTACTGAATAGGGTTCCCTCTAAAACCGTTCCTACCACACCGTATGAGATATGGCACGGTAAGAAACCAAGTCTGAGTCATCTCAGAATTTGGGGTTGTCCGGCTTATGTCAAAAGACAACAAGCGGACAAGTTAGAGTTTAGGTCCTTTAGAGCTCGATTCATAGGATATCCTAAAGAGTCATTAGGATACTATTTCTACATTCCAGAAGACCACAATGTGATTGTGAGTCGACATGCCATATTTCTTGAAAAATAGTTTATTCAAGATAGTGGCATTGGAAAGCAGATTAAGCTTGATGAGAAAGTCTCACAAGCAGAGAACGAGCTAAGGACCAAGTGGAACCAAATCAGGTTGAGCCAATAAGAACACTACCTCCTCCACCTCGTAGATCGGAAAGAGTTTCCCGTCCCCCTGAAAGATACTTAGGTATTATTTCAGAGGATGTAGAGGAAATGTTCCTCATAGGTAATGGTGCTCATGGTGATGATCCCAAAACCTACAACGAGGCGATATCAGATATCGACTCCGAGAAATGGCTTGAGGCAATGAAGTCAGAAGATTCGACTCGATGCACTCAAACCAAGTCTGGACCTTGGTAGATCCACCAGAAGGTATAGTACCTATTGGGTGTAAATGGATCTTCAAGAGAAAGATTGGTGCAGATGGGAATGTGGAGACATTCAAGGCTAGACTGGTGGCAAAAGGTTATAGTCAACGTGAAGGCATTGACTATCAGGATACCTTTTCCCCGGTAGCTATGCTAAAATCCATCCGCACATTGCTTGCTGTTGCAGCCTATTTCGATTATGAAATATGGCAAATGGACGTGAAAACGGCATTCCTAAATGGATATCTTGAGGAAGATATCTATATGGAACAGCCGCTAGGTTTCACATCCAGTGATACTGATCACAAGGTTTGCAAGCTGCAAAGGTCCATATATGGACTTAAGCAAGCATCTCGGAGCTGGAACACTCGTTTCAATGATGTGATCAAAAAGTTTGGTTTCATCAAAAATGAAGAGGAACCATGTGTTTTCAAAAGGGTCAGTGGGAGCGCTGTTGTCTTCCTCGTATTGTACGTGGATGACATCCTCCTTATTGGGAATGATATTCCCATGTTGACATCAGTCAAGATGTGGTTGTCCTAAGGAATTCTCCATGAAAGACCTAGGTGAAGCATCCTTTATTCTAGGAATTAAGGTCTATAGGGATAGACCGAATAGGATGCTAGGACTTTCACAGAAGATGTACATAGAGGAAGTACTAAAGAGGTTTAGTATGGAAAACTCTAAGAGGGGATTAATACCCTTCAGACATGGTATTCATCTTTCCAAGAAGATGTGCCCCAGCACACCTGAGGAAATAGAACGCATGAGCAAGATCCCTTATGCTTCTGCAATAGGGAGCCTCATGTATGCCATGCTATGTACACGACCTGATATAGCCCATGCTGTGAGTGTCACAAGCAGATATCAGTCAAATCCAGGTGAAGAACACTGGACTTCTGTGAAATGTATCCTTAAGTACTTGAGAAGAACTAAGGATATGATGTTGGTCTTTGGTAATGGAGAACTCCAAGTTCAGGGATACACAGACTCGGACTTCATGTCCGATATAGATGATCGAAAGTCGACATCTGGAAGTCTGTTTGTGTGCAATGGTGGAGCTGTCAGCTGGAAGAGTTCCAAGCAAACTGTGATAGCAGATTCCACCATGGAAGCAGAATATATAGCTGCATCAGAGGCTGCAAAGGAAGCATTCTGGTACAAGAAGTTTGCTGCAGAAATTGGAGTAATGCCATCAGATGCCATTCCTCTTTACTGCGACAACAATGGCGCCATAGCCCTTGCTAAGGAGCCGAGGTCTCACCAGAAGTCCAAGCACATTGAGCGGCGATATCATCTCATCCGCGATTACCTTGAGAAAGGTTACGTTGAGGTCAAGAGAGTCAACTCCACAGATAATGTGGCAGACCCACTTACAAAGCCGTTGGGCCAGCAGAAGATCGAAGCCCACCTTGAGAAGATGGGACTTAGACTTGTAGCCAATTGGCTTTAGGACAAGTGGGAGATTGTTAGATATATGTGCCCTAGAAGCCAGAATTGGCTGACACTTGTAATACACTTCTAGGGGCAAAATTGTAATTTTGACTATAATTAATGAAATGGGTTATTTTCTATCACACATGTGTATTTAGTGTCTGTGATACATCCTTTGAGTTAATGGTAATGATAATTCATATTTTCAAGAGTTGAAAATTTAAGACATGAATAATCATTATTAACTCATAAACAGCTCCCGACCATAGGATCATCACGAGGATGGTGATTGATCCGGAAGGTTGGTGTACGATCGCTTCTCTTTAGTAGATGAGTCTTGAGTCTACGGTGTGGAGACACCGGAGCGAGAGTACAGGTACTCGTTAGAGAACGAGGGCACTGAGCGTGACCACCTCGAGTAGTCATTAGGGAAGTCTACCTTCTCGTCAATGACTGACTCGATGCTGCAGTAGTGTGTCTGGTTCTTTGACCTGAGATGCATCGGCAGTTCACCTTGAGGGTGTTATAGTTTGACTACACCATTACTCGGTCTCCTAGCCATATGGAACCCTGAGGTGTATGTTGGCTATAGACATGTTCATTGTAGGAACTGGATTGCATCAAGATGGGATCTATCTACCTCGGTGGTAGAGGAGTAGCCCTATGATGATCATGAGAATCAAGTCCAGAAAGCCCATGGCCATGGTAGAGTGAAATAATAGAAAGAGTTTCTATTTAGATTTTCACATTGGACTCGAATCGAATGATTACATCATATGACAGAGACTAGGGTTTGACGAGTTCACCTTAACCCTAATCTGATCGGGGCTCAAGATAGAAGAACTGAATCACACAGGTAGCTGCACCAAGAGGTTCGCATTCAGCTCTGATGGGTTGCCACCATATACTGCTAGGTGTCACTGGTGGATTTTGGGAGCAATTAGAATGATTTAGATGATCGATCATTCTAGCTGTTCGAATCAGAAGAGTTCTGATCCATCGAAAGGAGTTTCGATGATGTCTATGATAGAGATCATGACATATCCCATTACCATACAGAACTGAACCTAACTGGGTCACACAAACAAGGGTTTGAATCTGGTGATCATCAATTGAACTGATCTAGTTCAATTGATCTGAATGAGATTCAATTAGGTTCAAGGAAATCGTGCTAGCACTCGATTGAACCTAACGTTCTTCTTTTACTATCATAAATAAGTTGTCCTGACTGAGCCAAAGGAGTTTGTGCTCAATCAGAGGCCTTCATATGGTCTGACTGGAGGTTGTCCAAGTCAGAATAGGTTGTCTTATTTGTAAGACATTACCTGCCATTTTTGGTCACCTGCCATTTCTTGTTCTTTGACTTTGGTCAAAAGTCTACCTTTGACTGGTCAAACGTTGACCATTGACCCTTTGACTTTTGACCACATGTCATGCACCTATTGGAGAGCTGGTGGGGGCCTGTCCCCCTGCCAGAACCTGGCAAGGAGAAGGGCGCACGCCAAGGGTGGCGTGAGCCCAAGTAGGAGGCGCCTAGGAGTCCTTGTTGGACAAGGACTCCACCTCCCTTTTGGATTCCAATCAGAGTTCTACTAAGAATCCAGTTTGACTGGTCTTAGGCGCCCTCTAAGGAGGAATCCAGGGGTCTCTATTCCAACCAATCAGATTTAGATCTGATTTCACAAAGGGTTGTGATTGGTTGAGAGGAAGAGGAGTTGGATCACAAGAGGTCTATAAATAAGACCCTGCGCCCAACCCTAATTCAAATGTGAAGAGATTTCCCACGCCCCAAGGCTGCCTCTCCCCTCCTTCTCCATGCCATAGTCTCTTCTCCCCTTGCTCTCCACGTCCAAAAGTGTTTTGGATTTAGTTTGGTGCGATTCAGATCAAGGAAAGGCGATCAAAAGCAAGAAGGCTGCGCTGCTGCAAAAGGACGACTGCAGATCTTCAAAAGAGTTTTGAAGATCCTCCAGATCAGATCCAGATCTGATTTTTGGAGGTGTGATAGAGAAGAAGAGGATCTCCAGATCCAACCCGAGTGGATACCGGTAGAGGCCAGGCGCTTGCGTGGCTAAGATCCAGAACCTTCCGCTGCAATCAGGATCATCTACAGGGTAATAGGATTACCCAAATCAGGTAAATTAAATTTGATTTAATTTATCTTATTTTATTTTATTTATTAAAATAATAAGAATCAGATCTGAAACATATCAAGATCTGATTAAGATCAAGAGAAAAATTTTTGAAATATATCTCTTGATCTAATCAGATCTGGACCGGGAAATCAGGATTTCCCTTCAAGGGGATCACCAATGTCCTTCATCGTACAATGAAATTTTGAAACAATAGTTTTAGAATATTCACTTTAAACCCTGACAAAAATAAAAAATATTATAGAAAACCAATTCTGACTAGAAACTGGTAGAGGCCAGGCGCATGCATGGCTCCTTCCAAAACCTCAGGATAGATCAGGAGCATCGTAGGATAATTTGATTACCCAAAGCAAAGGTATGAAATTAAATTAGATTTAATTTTATTTTTAATTTTCAATATCAAATCTTTAGGATTAGATGTGGGATGTCTCAGATCTAATTAGGATTATAGAAAAAAAATTTTGAAATATTTTTTCAGATCCAATCAGATCTGAGCAATCCTGTGCAAAGAAAATAGGGTTTTTCCTTCAATCTGAACATGCTTGTATATGCTTTGCTTTTATATGCTTGTTCTGAATCGTACAAACTTTTTCTTTGACTTGATTTTATTTGCCCTAGCTTAGGTTCAACAAGACTTCAGTTTTTCCATTATTTTCCCTCTTCATAATCTATTTTAAATTTAGTCAACATGAACTCAACTTACTTGCTGAATTATTTTGAGAAGAGTTTCATAACATAAAGTTTATGGTACTATTTCTCTTCATATTTAAACATTAAATTTATAACTTGCTTTACTAGAATATCAAAGTTGAAAGAAATACAACCAAGGTTCCCTCTGAATTTAATTTAGGGATCAAAATCCTTACCTCAAATAAGTTATTCACTGCTGCCTTCAAAAATAGTTTTCTTTTTTTCCTTGTTCTAGCAACCCTTCTTTCTCAAATCAATTCTTCCCTAAACCTCCTTTACTAGGCTGAATTCTTTTTTATTTTTGACTAAGAGAAGCACTTCTTCCTGGGCTCTTTCCTCTCTAGCTTTTCTGTTCTTGTTGAAGAACTAAAACACTTAACAAAGACAACTAATAGCTATGCTTTTGGGAGAGAATTATTTAAGAAAACCATTTGCTAGGTGTCTAATCCCCAAGAAGCCAGCAAGGAACTTGCCTCCCAAAGTTATTTGTTTATATTAAAACATTGTCCAGCTAACCCTCTTTAAATTATTTTAAAATTTTCACTTGAAAGCTCTCCATCAAAAACCTGCTCCCAGGTTTTTTTGTAATTGGGGTTGACACCTTTAAGTTATCTGTCGACACCCACACACAGGTTAGCCCCTAGATCAACCTTTTTGTTCAAAGTAGGTCATCCCCAAGGTCGGCCACTCATGAAAAATTGTCGACACCTATTAGAGGCAGGTCAACCCCTTCTTGTGCCACCGTAGATCTTCCTGAAACTATCTTTCTATTTTTTTTGAGATAGTATCGACACCTCTTGGAGAAGTGTCAACCCTTCCCTTGGGTTTCTAAAATTTTAGTTTCATATTTCCTTCTCAGCTCTTCTTAACACCCTTCTCAGGGACAATGTCGACACCTCTTGGAGAAGTTAATGTCCTCCTTTATTTTACTCTTCATTAACTTTAGAACATAAATATAAATAAGAGAATACCCCCTATTTGGAATCAATAAAAATATCAAAAAAATTAAAATCCTTAAGAATAAGATACCAAGATTTTAGTTATAGTTCAAATTTTCCAAAATCCAAAACTTCTAAGACCTTCTTGCTTTAGAATGAATAGATTAAAGTATTTTCAAAATTTATTAAAAATTATTTTGTAGCTCACCAACATCTAATTATCAATTACCATCAATTTTGATTTCGAAAAGATACATATCTTATATAGCCCCCCTTATAGGTGCTAGTTCCCAGACTTAGAAAATTTTCAAGACTTGAAATGACAGATAGTCATAATTTATATTTAAATAACTTTAACAAACTTTGATAAGGTAAAACTGATTCAAAGTAGTTTATAAATATAATTAAGTGGCTTAAATATACCATAAATAAGTTACTATACCACACATACATGAACATGAATCTTAAATCTATTATTTTGCTGGTTCGGGATGTGTTACATTTCTCCCATCCTTTAAAGAATGTCATCATGAAATTCAATTACCTTTTGTCTAAAATAGTTGTGGATACTTATTCTTCATTTCATCTTCCCTTTCTCATGTGGCTTCTTCATTATTTTGATTCTGCCAATGGACATTAACTAAAGGTATAATTTTATTATGCAGCTATTTTACTTCTCTATTCAAAATTTGCACTGGCCTTTTTGGATAACATAAATCTTCTTTCAATTCCACTGGTTTGGTCTGTAACACTTGTGATGGGTCTGGAATATATTTTTGTAGCATAGAAATATGAAATACATTATGAATCTGAGCAAGCTTTGGTGGAAGGGTTAGATGATATGCAACTGGCCCAACACATTCCACTATCTCATATGGTCCAATATAATCTTGGACTTAACTTCTCTTTCTTTCCAAACCACAATATCCTTTTTCAAGGAGAAACTTTAAGAAATACTCGATCACCAACATGAAAATTTACTTCTCTATGCTTTGGATCTACATATTTTCTTTGTCTATCTTGTGCTATTTTTAATTTTTCTATGATTGATCTAACCTGATCTATGGTGATCTATACCATTTTTGGTCCCAATAGTTTTCTATCTCGTTCCTCATCCCAACATATTGGAGTTCTGCATTTTCTACCATATAGGGCCTCATATGGTGCTACACCAATACTAGAATGATAACTATTATTATAGGCAAACTCCATCAATGGCAAATGTTCATCCCAACTATCTGAAAATTTCATAACACACATCTAATAAGGTCTGTATAGTTCTCTCTATCAGCCCATCAGTTTGTGGATGGAAAGCTGTGCTGAATCTCAATTTAGTATCCAAAGCTTTCTATAGTCTTGGCCAAAATCGGGATGTAAATTGAGGATCTCTATCTGATACAATGAAAATCGGTACTCCGTGTCACCTAATAATCTCATCAACATATAATTTTGCTAGTTTGTCCAAAGTAAAAGTTATCTTAATAGGAAGAAAATGGGCTGATTTAGTTAGTCTATCTACAATCACCCATATTGCATCATTACCCTTTCTGGTTTTTGGAAGACTCACTACAAAATCCATTGTAATATGTTCCCATTTCCATTCAAGAATAAAACATGGTTGTAATTTTCCAGCTAGACTTTGATGTTTAGCTTTAATCTGCTGATAGATCAAACATCTGGATACATATTCAGTTATATCTCTTTTCATGTCATTCCACCAATAATTCCATTTGATCATTTTGTACATTTTAATACTTCCTGGATGTAAAGCATAGGCTGAACAATGGGCTTCCTCCATTATCTATTTCCTAAGATCCCCTATCCCTGGCACACATACATGGTTTCTAAACATCAAGGTTCCATCCTTTCTAGTTGCAAAATCTGATTGCAATCCACTCTATATAGCATCTATGATCTTTCTTAATTGAGGATCTTGTGCTTGAGCATTACATATTTCATCTACCAAGGTAGGCCTAACTTGAAAACTAGCCAATAAGGCTCTAGAGTCTCCCACTGCCAATTGAGCATTCAGTGTCCTCAGCTCTACCATCAATGGTAAATACACTGCTTTAATATAAGACAAAATAGTATTGGACTTTCGGCTTAATGCATCAGCCACTACATTAGCTTTTCTAGGATGATACTCAATAGTACAATCATAATCTTTAATCAGCTTAATCCATCTTCTTTGTCTTAGATTTAACTCCTTCTAGGTTAGCACATACTTTAAACTCTTATGATTTGTAAATATTTGACATTTCTCTTCATACAAATAATGTCTCCATGTTTTCAAAGCAAATACCACAACAGCAAGTTCTAAATCATGAGTAGGGTAATTTAATTTATGTGGTCTAAGCTATCGAGAAATATAGACAATAACCTTTTCATGCTGCATCAAAACATAGCCCAATCCTTTATGAGAAGCATCACTATAAATCACATAACCAACCCTACTAGAAGGAAAAGTGAGTATTGCAGCTGAAGTTAATCTTTTCTTTAACTCATCCATGCTTTTCTGACATTTCTCATTCCAATCAAATTTAATATTCTTTCTAAGTAGCCTTGTCATAGGAGATGCAATGATAGAAAAATTTTTAATGAACCTCCTATAATAGCCTGCTAACCCAAGAAAATTTCTTACTGCAGTAGGATTAGTGGGTGACTCCCAATTTACAATAGCCTCAACTTTCTAGGGATCAACTAATACACCCTCTGCTGAAATTACATGACCTAGAAAATTTACTTTATTCTGCCAAAACTCACTCTTGCTTAGTTTAGCATACAATTGCTTTTCTCGAAGTACTTGCAAAACATTTCTCAAGTGTTCTATATGTTCTACTTTATCTTTAGAATATATCAATATATCATCAATGAAAATAATTACAAATTTATCCAAAAATTATTGGAATACTTGATTCATCAAACCCATAAAAGCTACTGGAGCTTTAGTCAACCCAAATGGCATTACTAGAAATTCATAGTGACCATATCTAGTTCAAAATGGAGTTTTTAATACATCTTCTTTTTTGATTTTAAGTTGATGATGCCCAGATCTAAGATCTATTTTTGAAAATACTTTAGCTCCCTGAAGCTGATCAAACAAATCATCGATGCATAGCAGTGGATAATTATTTTGGATAGTTACTTTATTAAGCTACCATTAGTCAATACATAATCTCATAGTGCCATCCTTCTTTTTAACAAACAACACTGGAGCTCCCCAAGGTAAAATACTTGGTTTAATAAACCCTTTGTCAAGCAGTTCTTGCAATTGAGTCTTGAGTTCCCTAAATTCTACTAGAGCCATTCTATATGGAGCCCTGGATATTGGTTTAGTGCTTGGAACCAAATCAATACCAAATTCTATTTCTCTATCTGGTGGTAACCCTGGAAGTTCTTTTGAAAACATATCTGAAAATTCACAAACCACTGGAATATCTGCTAAGTGTGGCTTATTTTTGTATCCACCACACATTCTAAATAGGCTTCACACCCTTTTCTAAGTGATCTACTAGCTGTTAAAGCTAAAATAACACATGATGGAAATACTCGATGTTACCTGTAAAAGATACCTTGCTGCCATCTAAAATTTGAAAAATTACTTCCTTTCTAAAGCAATCTATCTTTGCTCGATAAGCAAATAACCAATCCATGCCTAAAATAGCATCAAAATCTTGCATGTCTAGGGGAATCAAATTTGCTACCAATTCATGTCCTCCCAATTGAACTAGACAGCCCTTAAATACTTGATTTTCAACAATTGGCTTTCCTACTGGCAAAGATACTATCAAGCTATAGTCTAATGGGCTCAGTTCTTTAGTGGTATGCACAGAAAATGCAGATGACACATATGAATGTGTGGATCCAGGATCAATCAATACATAGGCAACAAGATCATAAATAGAAAGCTTACCAGTCACCACATCAGGAGTAGCCTATGCCTCCCACCTGGTCATGGCAAACATCCTTACCTCAGGTCTCACCCTGCCTGGTGTAACTTCCTATTTACCAGCATTTGTCCTTCATTGCTGAGCTGAAATACTTGTTCCAAAATTTCTTCCCCTACTGGAAAATCCCTGAGACATATCTGGCCTTGATGGAGGACCCTTGGCTTGAGCTAATCTAGGACAGTTTCTCCTTTGATGTCCCGTCTGTCCATACTCTATAGATGATCGAATTCTTATTGTTATGATCGAGCTCAAAAGATCATCGTTTCGAACCTATATACCATAGTATCTATCCGGCTAATGCGGTACTCTATCAAATTTTCTTAAAAATGCTACTTTAATAACCTTCGAGTTTGATCTGATCAAATTCGATTCTATAGGTTTACAAGATTATGTTGGTTCATTTTCTACCAGTCAAACTTTTCAAAATTCAACTTGATAGGCATCAGTTCCTTCTCTAAGAAACTCCTTTTCAAAAGAAATACCCTACTACTGATGAACATTTTATGTTCTTCAGCATGGTAAAATTAACAACCCTTAAACACCTGTTGGGTCAGGATCCAAGTTTATCTATGTGCAATCCTATGATAAAGGCTGATCAACTCCAAACCTGAAGGTGAGAGAGTCTAGGTTTACATCCAATTCATATATAATATGGAGTCTTTACAATAGATTTACTTGATATATATTTAGAGCAAAACAAGTAGTCATAAGAGAATAACCCTGAAACAAGCAGACAAGTGAACCATATTGTGGATCGAACCATGTCCAACAAAGTTCAATTTCTTCTTTCAGATATACTATGCTCTGAAAAAAAATCCACTGAGAGACAATCCTATTCTCTCCTAGATATGTTAAAAACTTATTGGATAAGTATTCACTTGTTCGATCTGATCAAAGAGTTTCAATACCATTTTCAATTTATTTTTTTATTTTATTATTGAATCATTTGAACATTTCAAATGATTCATGTTAGATGCACCCATGCCCAGATAGGTTGTCTATAATGAAATATTAATATCTTCCTCTAGCACTTAAGTTCATAGGTCCATATACATCACTATGTATGAGACATAGAACTTTATCGACTCCTTCATCTTTTCCAATAAAAGGTGACTTTATCATCTTTCCAAGAAGATAAGACTCACAGGCTATCAATGATTCACAATTATTGATGTCGAGGTTTTTCGCTCAAGCTAATCCATTTATCCTATTCTTGTTAAGATGACTAATCTTAGAATGCCAAAGATAGACATCCATGACATAATCTAACTTGGGTGTTTATAAATATGTTCATTACACTTAACATGCTATATAAATATTAAATATTATTTCTTTATTATCCATGTATTATTATAACATTATTCATAATAATATCATAATAATCTCTTTTATGAATAAATAATAATCATCTCTGACCAAAAGGCCAACGAGATCATATTTATCATAAACGATGGACAATGGTGACAATCACCTAAAATGACATCTTTTGGAAATAAGCTTAATAATTTCTAAAGCTAGGATTGGAATAAGACTTTCATCCCAAATATTCAGATATTTCTCATCATTTTTAAACATTCCACTTACCTATAGTCTTTGCAACAAATTGCATAGGACTACTGGTATCCAATACCCAGGTAGTAGAATTATATATAGAAAAATTTTAAGGTATTATCATATAACATCCTTGATAAGCAACTCTTGCTTCTTTCTCTTATTCAGCCTATTATGGTCAAGGAAAGCAAGACAATTCTTCTTCCTATAACCCTACCTCTAATAGTAGAAGCACTATGCCTGATTTGGGTCAATATTGGACTTATTATTTTGACTGAGCTTAGAAGCCCCAGTACGAACTCATTCATACTATTGAACCAAATTCAACTTTTGATACTAATTATCGAAGTTGGATCCTATAAGTCATCACTGTCTGACAATGATTGGAGCAATTAGGATTTAGCCTTATTCTGTGAGAAAAGAGAACAATGACCTAATATATATGAATTATTTTAAGTCTAGAGACTTGAACTTTAGTCTTAAGGTTCTCCCACTATTTTATTCAAATTGGTAGTCTCTACCTTCAATTTAGGGAATTACTTTAATTCTCTAGTAGGTACTAAAATTCACATGGACTATACACAAGTCTGACTTTGGTCGGCCAATCCAGTGCATCTACGGATAGGTTCATTAATCAGTTATTTCTCCAAATAATTTCTAGTAATTTAATTTTTCCCTAGAAATCTAATCAGTAGGCTTTGGCCTCCACTGTAAAGATCTGATTAGATCCAACCATTAATATGACCATACTTGGAATATCTAACCAACGAATGATTAAGCCCAATTTTGGTTGGCCAACCTAACCACCATTAAAGAGACACTTCCAAGTTATCATATTATGAATGATAATTTCATTAGTCAATAAGCACCAGGCCTTTGGGCCTCTAATGATTATAGAGTTAATGGATCCATTATCATCCAACTTAATGGGAGGCTATGACTATGACTTAGTTATCTCCATAACTTTATTATTTTAAGGATCTAATAATTTTAGAGGATTTAAATTATTAGTGATTTAAGAATAGAAAGGATATTGACCAATTTGCTCCCACTAACTTCACCAAGTCAAGTCCTCTCACTGACTTCTCAAGTTTTTGACAAGGACTAGAATCAATATTGATCCATGGGCACCTAGATCAGTCTCACTGAATGAAATCAATCTTACTGACTTTCTATGTGATATAGGTTAGCACGAATCAATGAGCAACCAAATCAGGACTTGATTAATAGTATTAGCTAGGTAAGTGAGATCAATGGGAGGGTCTGCCAAGGCTTGCCTTAGACACCATTAGAAATGGCCAGGTAAGCTGACTGTCAATTAAAAACCATCGATCTGGGAATGCTAGACTTACCTTAGATATCAATTGATTTATCAATTTTGATTTGATCTACCTAAAGACTCGGGCTCGACCACTGAGCCACAATTAGTATCCATTTATTATATGTATGAACTTTGATCAACTATAACTATTGAATTGATCTAAAGAAATGGTCTAATCTTAATTAACTATTAATTAGGTTTGATTAATTTCTTAGCTTAGTCCATATTTAATCTAACCCTAGGTCTAATCTAGTTAAGGACCTGATCAAAGCTAACCCATTACCCATTAACCCATGTTTTATGAAATTATCTTAGGATCTTTAAATCACAAACCTAGATCCTAAATAATTACTTAATTCTCAATTAAGTTCAAAGCTTATGGGTTTGGGTTTATCGAATCTCAAAACTAATTTTTGATTTGATTTCTTGAAACATTTTCAAATTATAAATAGTTTACACTGAATCATATTCAATACAAGATTTTAGATCTGATTTATTTTAATATTTAGATCACATCCTATGATTTCGAATCTAGAGTTTGGCAGAAAGTAAGTTCTTAATTTAAATTTTATAAAATAAATATATTATACATATACATTCTAGATTTAAAATAAAAAATATATACCAACATATGCAACAAGAAGATCTAGATCTCAACATAAAACATATCACATGGATCATATCATAAACAATTTAGATTTAGATTTAAAATCTAAAAATAAATCATAAATTACTAAAGATCTCATCTAACATATTTATGATTTATTTAGGTTAGCACATACTAGGATAACCTCACCACTATAAGGGGTAAACCTTACAGCAGGATAACCATATAATCAGTATGTTCGATCAGATATTATTTAGATCTAATCTAAATAATCCAAAATAGATCTAACATCTATTTAATTTTAAATTTAAAATTAAAAAATAAATCATAAAATTATTTAGATCATATCTAACTTATTCGTGATTCATAAATAGATCAGCACATATTTGGGCAACCTCTCCACTATAAGGGACAAACCTTACAGCAAGACAACCTTATAATTAGTATGTGTGATCTTTAAAATTTTATTTTTAGATTTATCTTAATACAAATATTATCATATTATAATAGAACCTAGATTCTCTGATACCACTGATGAAAAAATATGCAGGATTTCATGCTTGAATTTTAATTCTTTTGATATAAAATGCAGTAGAAAATGCAGATTAAACTATTTAATCTATAAAAGCATGTAATCTAATTACTAAACCCTACATTTAGGATCTATAATATGTCATAATGCATTCTTAAATTAAAAAATAAATATTTTGATATTAATCAAATTAATATCCTAGATTTAGAATAATTCTAGATCTAAATCCTAGATCGTATCTAGCTGAGAGAAGAGATCAAATCTCTTAACTTCGCATGGATTAAGAACTCTGTGGTTGAATTTTGTTATTATCTTTGGAGTTGCATATACGTCCGATCTCTATAGAAAGTCCACATGATGCTGTAACATAAATCGAAGGTTTGTTGAACGAAAATTCGCTCGAAGTGCTAGCTTCTTGTGGATCCCTTCAGATAATTAATCTAAAAATTATTCTTCTGATCACTTGGACATTCTAAGAGATGAAGAATACCAGTAAGAATAAAAGAAAGGTCCAACTTTTGGATCTCCCAAAAATCAAAAGTAAATACATATGAGAAAAGCCCTAAGATAAGATAAATCTTCTCTTTCAGGACATCAACGATTGATGTCCTGAAAACATCTCTATGCTAGGACAAGAGGAGACCTTCTCCTCTAGATTTTTCTCATGTTTCCAAATCTAAAATTCTATGATTTTTCTCATAAAAAAATCCTACAAAAATATTAAGAAAAAGGGTTCTCAAAAAAACCCTAAGAGAAGACCTTCTTCTCTTTTTCTTCTCTCATCAGGACATGATCAGATCATGTCAAAAGATGATCACTATGCCCCAACACCTTGGAGCACACATCCCCACGCCCTCTTCCTCTCTCTCTCAAATTTATATCACATAATAAATACACAAAAGAATAGGAAGGAAAAACTTAAAAAAAAATAAAACAAGAGAAGACAATCTTCTTTTACCTTTATCCCTTCAAGACATCAACTTTTGAGGAGTTTTAGGAGGCATCAAATTCTTGGATGCCTCCCCCCTTATTTTTTTGAGCTGAAGACCAAGAAGGCACGTGTAAAACCAAAGAAAATATGTGCACAAAAGAAATAAAGGAATGGAGAAAAAATTTCATAAGGAAAGGAGGCGATTTGGAGAATTGGGACTATCAAATAGAGTTCAA
This sequence comes from Cocos nucifera, assembly GCA_006176705.1. Taxonomy (NCBI): domain Eukaryota; kingdom Viridiplantae; phylum Streptophyta; class Magnoliopsida; order Arecales; family Arecaceae; genus Cocos; species Cocos nucifera. The sequence goes on along the minus strand of QRFJ01004297.1, from coordinate 115,755 downwards.
GTCTTAACAATTTTCTTTATTTGATCAAGTCAAATAAAATTCCAAAAACAACTAGTAAGGAGCATGGAGAACCTCTCTTATGAATGAAAAAATATAAAAAAATCTAGAATTAAAAATATAATGTGTGTGGGATCTTTCTTAGGTGGCGCAAAAGTAAAGAAAAGAATCCTAGTTTAACTAGGACTCTCCAATGTAGACTAAGTCAAACCCAATATAAATCTCACTTAAATTAGATTTCAATCAACCTATTTAATAAGCAATTCTAATCCAATTAAGAGTTTAATTAAATCAAATTTAAATCATATTTATATCTAATTTAATTTTTAATCAAATTAGAAATTAGGTGCACTCAAGTCCTAGTCCAATGGGGACTTAATCTCTCTTTCAATTGGCTTATCCAATAAATTAATTAGAATTAATCCAATTAAGTCTAAACTAATTCTTATTAAAACTAATTTAATTAGACTTGATTTTAGCCTGATTGCTTAATTAAATTAAGCTAATTAGCAATCCAATTACTAATCGATCCTCCTGCAACACTTGCATTAGGTCAAACAACAATCGTATTGATAGTTTGACCTTAGAATGATTCTCAATCATCGATTAAATATCTGATTATATTACAACCTCTTATGTGTGTGATTCCATAAGTTTGAACATAAGCTGATAGCATAGGAACTAATTTATGTACCAATCGAAGTAACCATCTAGCAATGGTTCCCTACGTCCGGATAGGTCAAATGTATGCAAAGCAAAATTCTTAGAATCCTGACCCATGGTTATCATATAATTCATCCCTTTGACCAATAATACTCAAAATGACTTCGAGTACGCTGTCAACACTTATACAAGTTATCTCTATTGTGTCTCAAAATTTTGTAAATCTCGTAGCTCCTCACGAGGATTACCTAGGCCTAGGTTTTGCTAAATTGAAACATAATGAGTCATTCTCTTTCTAAAGTTAATCAGGAGTGGTCAATCCTATCTTGACTCACACACCAACTCTATAAGTACCTAACTATATCCAAAAATCTTTCAAACCTATATTAGAAATACAGACAGTCTGGCACCATGGTACATTGAGTTGCTTGCAAGTCACTATGGTGATCTCAGGTCAGAGGGACACTTATACCCATTGGCCTTAGCTAGCTACTCTTGATAGTAGAGTGCTACATTGATCATGTTTAGTATAGATGTATTTCTATATCTCACCTAGATGCCATACCAGTATTTTCATACCACTTGGTTACGAGGATAACCAATGCATATGGCATGCAGCGATCTACACTAGATAAGTTATCGTTCTTGTTAATAACTTATCATTTAGTCATGAACAATTTAAGAACCATCCAATAAATCCTCCTTTCTCAATTGATTGTGGTTCTAAGAACTTCATCATAATTTAGGAGTTCATTTAAGGAAGATAGAACTTTTATGATGAACTAGCCAAATAACTATTATTACTAGATAATTCATATACTAATTACAATCATTTACCACTTAGATGATTGGCTTTAGGATACATTTTCCAACACAATCTCCTCAGGTGTGCTAGGGCGTATCTTCTTGGAGAGATGAACGCCATGTTTAAAGGATACTAGATCCCTTTTGGAGTTTTCCATGCTAAACCTCTTTAGCACCTCCTCTATATATATCTTCTATGAAAGACCCTATAGACCTTAATTCCTAGAATAAAGGATGCTTCTCTTAGGTCTTTCATAGAGAACTCTTTAGACAACCATATTTTGACCATGGTCAACATGAAAATATCATTCCCAATTAGAAGGATATCATCCACGTATGATATGAAGAAGAAAATAGCACTCCCATTGATCTTTTTGAACACACATGGCTCCTCCTCATTTTTGATGAAACCAAATGATTTGATTATATCATTGAAACAAGCATTTCAGCTTTGAGATGCTTGTTTAAGTCTATATATGGATCTTTGCAGCTTACAGACCTTGTGATCACTATCACTGGATATGAAACCAAGTGGCTATTTCATGTACATATCTTCTTCAAGACATCCATTTAAGAAGTCGATTTCACGTCCATCTACCATATTTCATAATTGAAATAGGCTGCAATAGTAAGCAACTTACAAATGGATTTAAGCATGGCTACTGATGAAAAGATATCCGAAAGTCAATGCCTTTGCACTATGAGCCTTGCTTTAAATATCTCTACATTTCCATTGCCACCTATCTTTTTCTTGAAGATCCATTTGCACCCAATAGGTATTATACCTTTAGGTGGATCTACCAAGGTCTAGACTTGGTTTAAGTGTATTGAGTCAATTTTTAATCTCATTGCCTCTAACCATTTCTCGAAGTCGATATCTAATATCACCTCATTATAGGTCTTGAGATCATTACCATGAACCCCATTTTCTATAAGAAATATTTCCTCAACATCCTCTGAAATTGTACCTACGTACCTTTCAGGAGGATGAAAAATCCTAGTTAATTTTTGAGGTGGAGGAGGTAGCATTTGGACTGGCATAATTTGATTGGATTCCATAGGTTCTTTAGCTCGTTGCTGTTTAAAGACCTTATCCTCGAGCCTAATCTATTTTCTGATGCTACCATCTTGAATAAACTATTTTTTAAGAAAAATGGCATGTCGACTCACAATCATAATGTTGTCTTCTGGAAGATAGAAATAATATCCTAATGACTCTTTAGGATATCCTATAAATCAAGCTCTAAATGATCTATACTCTAACATATCTGCCTACTGTTTCTTAACATGTGTCTGACAATCCTAAATTCTAAGATGACTCAGACTTGGTTTCTTACCATGCCATATATCATACGGTGTGGTAGGAACGGTTTTAGAGAAAATTCTATTCAGTAAATATATTATGGTTATTAGACTATCCCCAAAGAAAATTAGAAAGGTTCGTGAAGCTCATCATGGATCAGACCATATCTAATAGGATCCAGTTTCTCCATTCTGAAACCTCATTAAGTTGAGGCATTCCAGATGGAGTCCATTATGAGACTATGCCATTATATTTGAGATAGTTTAGAAATTTTTGATTAAGGTACCCACCTCCTCGATCTAATCGAAGAGCCTTAATGGGCTTTTCTATTTATTTTTCTACTTCAAGTCTGAATTTCTTAAACTTTTCAAAGGCTTCAGACTTATGTCGTATCAAATACATATACCCATACTGAGATAAATCATCGATAAAGGTGATGAAGTAGATATAACTGCCTCTGGCTGACACATCAAATGGGTCGTACATATCTATGTGTACCAAGGCAAGTAGGTCTGTAGCCCTTTTTTCATGTCCTACAAAAGAAAGCTTGGTCATTTTGCTATGAAGGCATGATTCATAAATCGAATATGACTCAAAAGTCAATGAACTTAATAGCCTAAATTTCTCCAATTTGTTAACCCTGTCTTCAGCTATATAACCTAGCCTAAGATGCTAAAGATACCTATCATTTAGACTATCCCTAGGTGACTTTGATCCTATGGCATTCATGTTTTGCTCAATATTAAAAATAGAAACATCAATATGTAACTGGTAGAGCCCATTAATTAGAAAATTACTTATAATTTTATTTTTTTAAAAAAAAGATATTTTAGTGGTCCTTAAGAAAATGAATTACATAGCCTTCCTATGCTAAACAAGAAATAAAAATTAAATTTCTGCTTGCTGTAGGCACATAAAAATAGTTCCTAAGTACTAAATCTAGTCCTAATGATAGCCAAAGAGGATAGGTTTTCATGGTCACAGCAGCAACTCTTGCTCCATTTTTGACGTATAGAATCATCTCACCATCCCTCAGCCTCCTGCTCTCCTTAAGATCCTGCATAGAAGTGCACAAATGAGAACTAAAACTAGAGTCAAGCACCTAACTAGATGTAGAAGAAATTGTTAGATTAGATTTAATTACAAGCATACCTCTAGAAGAACCTACCTCCTTCTTATTCTTCAGGCTGGCCAGGTATAAAGGATAGTTTTGCTTCCAATGGCCATCTGTATTATAATGAAAATATTTTTCTTTATCGACGGCTTTCTTCTTCTTCCTCCCTTCATCTATCTTCTGCTTCTTCGTAGACTTCTTCTTCTTTCCAAAAGACTTCCTCTTGAAAGAAGTCCACTCCATAGTAAGCACTAAGCCCTTTGAACCTTTCAAAGAAAGCTCAGCAGTAACCAGCATGTTCATCAATTCAGCTAAAGTACTTTATAGCTTATGCATGTGGAAGTTCATTATAAACTATCCATATGCATCAGTCAAGGACTGCAAGATTACATCAATTTGTAGGTCCCTATCTAGCTTAACACCAAGCTTCTCAAGCTCTTCTAAGTCTTTAATGTCCATCACGTATTTAAGCCTTAAAAAGTCTTCTAGTGACTTAATACTTGGCTGCACGACTCTCTTCACCAAACAACTCTTATAGGTGAGCTAACATTTGACGAGCAGTCTTGATGTCCTCAAGTTGGCACTGAAGCTCATCAGACTTCAAGCTTAACATGTAGTACCTAGTATGGATGGGCTGGTAAGGTGGGGAGGTCCTGGTCCAATACATGAGTTAGCTTTTCAAAATCTAAAATAATTTTATAGTTTTGAAGTCAATCCTTATAATTTGGTCCGGTTAGTCTGTGAGTGTCCAAGATACGAACCAGTGGATTTGATGCAGATATTTTTCTATAGAGAGTCAAAGTTTTTAGTTAGATTTTATAATTAGACTTGATCAATTTATTTAAAAATTTTATTTTTAAATAAATTAGGCTCTCATTATTTTTTTGAATCCCTACACTTTCTTGGTAGAGATGCAAAAATCTTCTTAATCATAGATTTTTAGTGGATGGTGTGGTTCCATAGACTGGCTCACCACTTCATCTAATAGTTATTGATGATGGGTCAATCGATGAGTGGACAACTCTTGTCCAATGATTCTCTAATCATGGTGCATCCAAACCTGATCTCTAATTCATGAAGCTCACCATGCCTGGAATATTACTCCACTCCTTAGTTAAGTCAGATCCATTATTTGCATGAATTGGATTCCTGATTGGATCCCTTACCATATCCAAAATATTGAGTCCAACCTATCCTCCAATCTGCAGCATCCAATGCCTAATAGACATGGTTGCATCTTTTCGGTGCAACTGAACTAGTATAACCAATCAAGAACAATCAACCCCAGGAACGGCCTGCACATCTACAATGGTGGAAGACCTATGACTTAATATTTTTCTTAGAAAGATTTGATTTAGATCTCTTTAAATTTGACTTGACTTAGTCATAGTCATTATAACTAACCTAGTGGCATAGGTTAGCTTGAATTGTTAGTCACCTCTAATCAGAACTGGGTCGACACAAATGGCCAGGTAAGTGAGATTGATGGAAGGGATATGCCATTAACTCGATAAGAATGCATTTAGATTAAGTAGCTTCCAGTTAAAAATCAGTCAGTCATATCAATCAGACTTATCTTAGATATCAAATTATCGAACCAGAATCAATCGGGTTAGTCTACAATTCAGGCTCAAACCATAGAGCCAAATTAGGTTTGACTTGGCCAACCACATATGACTATGAGTCGACCATGATCCAAACTTAATCCTATTGGGCTGGTCAACTCTAAGTACTCTTGATCCCACCTAACCAACTCTTGATTCGATTTGATCAACTGTTAGACCTAATTGAGCTATCCAAGCTCGAACCCAAATTTATGAAGGTATCTTTGATCTGAAAATTCATAATTTTTAGATCTAATTAGTTTCATGATTTTAATTCTTAATTAAGTTTGGGCTCAAAATAAAAATATGTCAAAAATTTTAGGATTTCAGGATCTAGAGTTTTGCAGAAAAGTAAATTTTTCAATTTTTGATTAAGAACGGATGTGCAGCACCCCTACATGCCATAAGAACACTCCATCAAATGAAAAAAGAGGACCTTTGAATCTTTCTTACTCTTATGACTAGATGGCCAAGAGGAATGCCTTAATTAGAAATAAATATTATACTATAAAATAATAAGATCTACAACATATATCTCATATAAAATCATAGATCTAATCATGCATGTTCTATATACATCACATGTATCAAAAATTAAATCAAATATGCATGCTTTTAGATCTGATATATCACTTATAATATTTAAAAAATAAAGTTTTAAATTGATCACATCTAATTAAATCTATTTTAGATAATTCATAGAATAATTCTACAACCAGTCTAGGCATACATCATTTATATCTCATATAAAAATTTAAAAATTTTATTTTCTATTTTCAAATATAACTATAATATTTATAATATCAAAAAATATAAACAAAAAGATCTAAGAAAAATATTTTAATTATATCAGAAAGGAAAAAACTACACTAGACTACACATAAAATAATTCAACACCTAGTCTGGACATGTATCTCATACATCATTGATATGAATCTATAATTTTTTAATTTTTTAATTTTAGATCTAATCATATATAATATGATATTTAAAATCCTTTAATTTTAGATTAAAAATAAAATTAAAATCAAATCTAAAATAGATTTGAAGAACTACTAACGCAGCTCTGATACCAGTTGAAGAAAATATTCTATTTTCTGCCACAGGATTGTTCAGATTCGATTAGATCTAAAGAGATATTTTAAAAATTTTATTATAAATATTAAATAAATCTAAAATATCTTAGATTTTATTCTAAAGATATAATATTAAAATTAAAATTAAAATTAAATTAGATTTAATTTCATACCTTATTTGGGTAAACTACTTTTATCCTGTCGATGATCTATCGTCACTTGGGATTCTGGATCTAGCCATGCAAGTGCCTGGCCTCTATCAGAGTCCACTCAAGCTAGATCTAGAGATACTCTCCTTCTAGATCTGATCTCTAAATATCAAATCTGGAGCCTTCTGGTTGATCCTTCAAATCTATCTATGAAGGACACATGTTTGTCTCATGAACAACTTATCTTCTTTCCTGAACTTTGTGCCAAATAGGATTGATCTTCCTTCTCAACTTGTGCCCAACCTTTGGCATGGAGAAGAGAGAGGAGATCAAAGGAAGGGAGGCATGGAGAGGGGTGAGGGCAGCAACATGTTGGCATGGGATGCAAAAATGATCAAAAACCCTAGGGGTGTAGGGTCCTTTAAATAGATCCTGTGCCACCTAAGAGTTCTGATTGATCAAGCAACCTGATTGCTTGATTAAATCAGAACTCCATCTGATTTTCATGCATAAACACTAGGCCCTTACCTGGTTTTGTCACCCAAAACTCTCCAAAAGTTGTCGCACAAATTGGATAGGGAGAGAGAGAGTGAGAGACAATGCAGATGGACTCTTCCTCCTCTATTTAATCTCAATCAAACCTCTTTGACTTGGTCATGTCTGAATTTGACCTTGTCAAAGCCTATCCATTAAGGGGTGCATGCCTTGGGGAACGTTCACCATCTCCATGCCACGTAAAATATCTAGGGTTGTGCATCTCTAGAAATTCTCCAGGGGGCGCATGCCCCTTGTCCCTTCTTTCTTACATTAGGGTCAACTTTTAACCCTTATCCAAAATAGAAAATGGCAGGTGACAGAAATTGATAGGTATTATCTTAAATTCATCTGATGAATTAAGAAAATCCTTTTTCAACCTAGATAAGCTTCAGTCAGGGTTTTAGAGTGAGTCAAACTCATCCAAGATGAACCAAAAGGACTATAGAAGAAAAATGTTAGGCTCAATCATGTGCTAGTATGATTTTCTTGAACCTAATTGGATCTAATTCAAATCAATCAAACTGTGTTAGCTCAATTGATTACATCTAGACCCAAATCCTTATTTGTATAATCCAATTAGATTCAGTTCTATATGATAATAAGATATGTCATGATCTTCATCATCGACATCATCAAAACACCTTCGGATGGATCAAAACTTTTTTGATTCATATAATTAGAATGATTGATCATCAAGATCATTATAATTACTTCCAAAATTTACCAGTGACACCTAGCAGTATATGGTGGCAAGCCATTAGAATCGAAAGCGAACCTCTTGATGAAACTACCTATGTGATTGGGTTCTTTTATCTTGAGTCCCGATAGGTTTAGAGTTAAGGTGAACTCGTCAAACCCAATCATTCGTCATATGAATTAATCATTCAAATCATGTCCGATGTAAAATCTTAATAGAAACTCTTTCTATCATCTTCACATTGCCATGGCCATGGGCTTACGGACTCGATCTCATGATCATCATAGGGCTACTCTGTGAGCTCAGAAGTGGCACTCCCATATCTTGAAAATATGAGAAGACAGATCACGAAAAGATGAAAGCGAGCCGAAAGAAGAATCAGTCTCAATAGTAAAGTTCAAAAACTGGGCTGGCTCGCTCTAAGATTGAGCCGGCTTAGTTGGAAACTGGGTCAGCTCAGTCCAAGACTAGGTCGGCTAGGTCTCAAAAACAAATTCAGATAGAGAGCAGCATTTTTGGACTATTGCAATGGTACACAATTAGGTCGACTCAGTTTGGGACTGAGCCGACCTAGTCGTAGGTTAGCCGGCTCAGTCTGAAATTAGGCCAGTTTAGTTTTCGTGGGTTATTATTTTGTGTACATGGATTGTTTGGATTTGAAAAGTTTTTCTATGAGTTTGGGCTTGACCATTTGTAAAGTATATATACTGAAAATAGATCAAGGTTGTAAGGACGCTGAAATATACTGAATAAAAGCTCTTTTCTCTTAAAAATCTCTTCTTCTATTCTTTTCTATTCTTTAATTTATTTGATCATGCTTTCATAGAGATTTCTAAGAAGTACTTTCTTGTTGCTTGGCTAATCACCGACAGTCATATCGATCCGCATGGGAAGAGTGCTTATTTTCAATATTTGGTATTAGAGCTGTGTTACGTGGAAGGAAAGAAGACACCTAAGATTTACTACATCCAAGATCCATTGCATTAGATTTTATCCTAAAAAAACTTCTAATTTGCTTCGTGGTTGTCTCTAGATTGAGGTGGAGATTGTTTACATGGAGGAACGATGATACAGAAATTTGGAAAGAGGATCTAGGGCTAGTTAGATCTTCTATGAAGGATAGTTTTGCTGGTGTGTGATCGTGAAGGATGTTAGGGATCTGTTCTTGACTTGTTTGAAGTTATGGGATCAAGTGGATTCAAGATGGATTTTGAGAAGTTCAATGGTAAGGGAAACTTTACTCTATGGCAGCAAAGAGTAAAGGACTTATTGGTTCAACAGAGGATGTACGAGGTCTTGACAAAAGAAAGATTGAAAAAGATCAGTGCTGAGGATTGAGAAGAGTTGGAGAAAATTGGTTTTAGCATAATCTGGATGTGCTTGGTCGATCAGGTTTTGCCTGAGGTTTGCACAAAGACTACAGCAAAGGGGCTTTGGTAGAGACTGGAGAACACATACATGGGGAAGAACATGATGAACAAGCTATGGTTAAAGAAACAGCTGTATAGTCTGAGGATGCCTGAAGGTAGAGATCTTGTTGCACATATCCAAAAGTTCAATCAAGTGTGTTATGAGATGATGAGTTTGGATGTGAAGATTAATGAGGAGGATCGCGCATTGCTGCTATTATGTTCTCTCCTAGGTTCATATGATGGTCTCATAACAACTTTAGTTTATGGGAAGGAGACCCTAAATTATGAAGAGATTGTTGGTGTGCTTAGATCAAATGAGCAAAGGGAGAAGATCTGCAAGGGAGACCCTAAGTCTGAGATCTTGGCTATGAACAAAAGATAGGAAAGATCAAAGGAGAAAACATGAGAAAAATCCAAGGGTAGGTCAAAATCTTGTGATCAGAGGAAGAAGACATTAAAATGTTATAAATGTCATCAGCCTGGACACCTGAGAAGAGATTGTCCCCTTGTGAGATCAGAAAAAGGGAAGGCCAGCAAGGGAGATGATATAGCTTTTGTGAGCAGTGGAGAAGACTTGCTAGTTGTATCAGATGGATCGACAGAGTGTGATACTATGTGAATATTAGATTCAACATGCTTGCACCACTACGTCTCATCGGGAGTGGTTTTCTACCTACCAAAAAGCCAATGATGGAAGTATCAGCCTTGAAGATGATCACCCATATAAAGTAGCTGAAATTAGCTCTATCAGGATGAGGATGTACAATAGGATCATTCATATATTATCAAATATCAAGCATGTACCGAAGTTGAAAAAGAATTTAATTTTTCTGGGCTACTTGAGGAGCAGGATTATGCTTTTAGTAGCCAGGCTGGGAGTGGATGTCTGAAAATTTTTAAGAAAGCTTTAGTGGTGATGAGAGGTAGAAGACTGAGAGTAGTAAATGATAGTGCAGAGGTGCTAGCAGCAGCATAGGAGGAGTAGATTCTATATCGACTATGGCACTATTAGATGGGTCATATGAGTGACCGTGGGCTCACAAAACTAAGTAGAAGAGGTATGATCCCAGTCCTAAAGAAGGAGGACATAGATCATTGTAAGCCGTGTATCTTTGGCAAACAGCATAGGATGAAGTTTGCTAGAAGTACCAAGCGTAGCGAGGGAGTACTGGATTTAGTGCACACAGATGTGTGGAGACCAGCTCCTATATCAGCTAGAGGGTGCTCAACCTATTTGCTCAAAGTGGGTGTTCACAAAGAAAGAAGCACCTTTAGAACAAGATGGAGTTAGATTCAAAGCAAGACTGGTAGCAAAAGAATACTCACAAAGGGAAGGGATTGACTACATAAAAATTTTCTCTTCTATGGTGCGTCATACATCTATTCGAGTTTTGCTGTCACTTGTGGCACAGTATAACATGAAATTAGAATAGATGGACGTGAAGATGGCCTTCCTTCATAGGACTTTGGAGAAAAGAATCTACATGAAGCAGCCAGATGGTTTCATAGAGATGGGATAGGAAGAAAAGGTGTGTTTACTCAAAAAGTCTTTATATGACTTGAAACAATCCCCTCATCAGTGGTATCGAAGGTTTGATAGTTTTGTCTTAAGCCTAGGTTTTAGTAGATGTGAATATGATTGTTATGTCTACATCAAGGATGTAGATGAGGAGGATGTCCTGTACTTGTTATTGTATGTAGATGATATGCTCATAGCCAGTAGAAGCATGGATGTTGTGAAAAGATTGAAAAGGGCATTATCATCTGAATTTGAGATGAAAGATTTGAGTCCAGTTGAGAAAATCCTTGGAATGGAGATTTGCAAAGATAGGTGCAAAGGAGTGCTCCATTTGTCATAAATAAAGTCTGTCCAAAAGATTCTAAAGAGGTTTGGGATGGAGAAGGCCAAACCTGTAGAGACACCATTGCTAAGCCATATGTCTCTCTCCAAGTTACAGTGCCTCCAGTCAGAAGAGGAGAGAGAGTACATAAAATGAGTTCCTTATGCAAATGCTGTAGGTAGTGTGATGTACGCTATGGTGTGCTGTAAATCAAATATAGCATATGCTGTGAGCACGGTTAGTAGATACATGGCTAACCCTGGGAAGGAATATTGGAAAGCATTGAAATGGATATTGAGATATCTATATGGAATAAGGGATTATGTTTTTATGTTTGGTGGGCTGCGGGAAGGATTTGGTGAACAATCTATGAAGATGTGTGAAGGTTCAGATCCTCTAGAAGGATTTGTTGATGTAGATTATGCTGGTGATCTTGAAATAAGGAGGTCTACTACTGGATACCTCTTTTGCATATATGGTGGACCGATGTTTTGGAGATCAATCCTTCAGTCAATCACGGCCTTGTCTACCATAAAGGTCGAGTATATTAGGATAACGGAGGCTGCAAAAAAAGCCCTTTAGCTTAGGAGGCTGATAGATGAGTTAGGAGTGGAGCAGAGCAAGGTTAGACTATTTAGTGATAGTCAGAGTGCTCTGTTGTTGGCACAGAATCCAGTCTATCATGCACGCACAAAGCATATAGATATGAGGTACCACAGGATCAAAGAGCTAGTGGAGGAAGGTGAAGTGGAACTGATAAAGGTCCATACTAAGGAGAATTAGTCTGATGCACTCACGAAGGTACTCCCCAGAGATAGCTTTCAGAGATGTATGGTATAGATGGATCTGTTAAAAAGAGATGAGTTCACAAGGACTTGAAAGCACCAAAATGGAGAATGTGAGCTCAAAAGTGGCACTCCCAAGTCTTAAAAATATGAGAAGATAAATCATGGAAAGGTGGAAGCGAGCCGAAAGAAGAATCAGTCTTAATAGTAAAGTTTAGAAACTGGGTTGGCTCACTCTGAGATTGAGCTGGCTCAGTTGGGAACTGGGTCGACTCAATCCAGGACTGGGTCGGCTAGGTTTCAGAGAAAAATTCAGATAGAGAGTAGCATTTTCGGACTATTGGCATGGTACATAACTGGGTCGGCTCAGTCTAAAACTAGGCTAGCTTAGTTTTTACAGGTTATTATTTTATGTATGTGGGTTGTTTGGGTTTGGAGAGTTTTTCTATAAGCTTAGGCTTGATCCTTTGTAAAGTATATATACTAAAAACATATCAAGATCGTAAGGGTGCTGAAATATACTGAATAAAAGCTCTTTTCTTTTGAAAATCTCTTCTTCTTTTTTTTCTATTCTTTGATTTATTTGATCGTGCTTTTATAGAGATCTTTAAGAAGTACTTCCTTATAGCTTGGCTAATCACCAGTGGCCACGCCTATCCATGTGGGAAGAGCACTTATTCCCAACATACTCCTCATCTACTGAGGTAGATAGATCATCTATTGATGCAATCCAATTCCTATAATGAACATGCAATAGTTAACATACACCTTAGGGTTCCAAATGGCTAGAAGATCGAGTAATGGTGTAGTCAAACTATAACATCCTCAAGGTAAACTATCGATGCACCTCAGGTCAAAGAACTAGACACACCACTACAGCATTGAGCCAGTCATTGATGAGAAGGTAGACTCCCTTATGACTACTCAAGGTGGTCATGCTCAATGCCCTCATTCTCTAAAAAGTATCTATACTCTCGTTTAGGTATCTCCACACCATAGACTCAAGACTCATCTATCCTAAGAAAGCGATCATATACCAACCTTTCGTATCTATCACCATCCTTGTGATGATCCTACTATCAGGAGTAGTTTATGAGTTAATTATAAAAATTCATATCTTAAATTTTTAACTCTTAAAAATATGAATTATCATTATCATTAACTCAAAGAATGTATCATAGATACTATAAATACACTCTGTGATAGAAAATAATTTTTTTATTAATTTATAGTCAAAATTATAAAATTACCCTTAGAAGTGTATTACAAGTGTTTAGCCAATCTGGCTTCTAAGGCACACATCTAATAATATACCACCAGTCTTTGATGGTAGGATGGTAATTGAAAGTAAAGTAATTTTGGAATAAAGAAATCATAGGTCAGACCTTGGCTATGATGCACAGAGATAGGAACCCTATGAAGAACCTAAATGAGTTTGGCACCATGGAGGCGAAGAAGATGTCCAAGAACCTAAAGAGGGCGATGATGAAAGGTGGAATCAAAAGTCAGAGTCTAATGCAAAGAGCCTCAATGTACAAGCAAAAATAACCTAGGGGATGGGAGCAAGCTCGACCACTTGACCCAGAAAGTTCTAGTTCATGCTTTGAGGGTATTCCATATTGAATCCTTATCAGAGAAAGATCCTTAAGATGAAGTAAACAAGGAATGATTTAGGGACAAAAGGGGGATGAGGTGCTTCTACAGGATCGGTTGCCTCCTTAAGATCTAAGTCCACCAAGTCCAGACAAGCCGAGCTCCCAAAACTAGTTGATCAGGACCCCACGGAAGACATATAGATCAAACCAAAACTTGGAAAAAGATCCCAAAAATTAGAAAGAAATAGGAAATGAAGTCTCTCAAAAAAAATTAAAGGGTCAAAGATTGAAAAGTATCAAAATAATTGAGAGAAAGTTTGGGCACTAACCTAGATTGGTTGGAGATGGCAAGAAGACAATCGATGGGATACAAAATGAATGGAAAGCGTCTGTGACTAGAGAAAATCACAGAAAAGGTTGAAGCTCTCAGATGGGAAGAAGACGAAGACCAGGAGGGCAAGAAGAAGGCTCGAAGATGGAATAAGGTGTTAGAAGAGAGAAGAGAGTTTAAATACCTGAGGGAGGCCCAAGGCAGTTATGATTACAGGTTCTCCCTACCCGATCTCCATTGAACATGTGTCCCATTTATCATGATAGAACTGGATGGCTGATAAGGCTTTAATGATGCCATACTTCAAGTACCACCCTGATGGGAATTTTTCAATTCCATCCTTTCGAGTCACCTCATATTTGAAAAGTTTCGGCACTACTATAGATAATACCAAAACTTTCTATAGAAGTGGGAAGTCAGGCTAGAACTTCAGCAGTCGTAATTTTGTACTCCCTTCTTTCAAAATTTAAACTCGAGAGTAGGGGACATGTGTTAGGGGTAAAATAACCTACGTCGAAGTCCTTGGCAACCAACCTCTATTCTGTGAAATTTGTTGATCTTCTCAGCAACAACTCCTCACTTCAGAACTCATCAAAAACCTAGTGAAACCCGATCGAGCTCCTTCTAATCGCTTAGTGGATTTCCTCTAATAAAGCTTCTTCCAGTCAAACTCCTCTTTAATTAAATTTTTCTCCTAGCCCCATCGCTACACTACAGTTGGCAGATTTCACTGAACTCATGTTTGGAACCTTGGCTTGGCAGAGCTCTCCCTAGTCGAACTTCTGCACCTCACTCTATAAAGGGCAGACCTCAACACTCCTATGTCGAGAATTGGTTGTATGAGCTTGAGTTAGCCAAAGGACCTCGTTATCAAGGTCAGTCTGAGCTTCTCTTCAGAGAACCCGACCATAGAACCTATTAAAGAGAATTTCTTCAATATCGACATCGCCCGACTTTACTTATGGCTGAACTTGAGTGCGGCCGAATTCCTCTACACAAAGTAATGCATCTCATCAGTCTTAAGTTTGAAAGTCGGATTCCTCTCCAATCTAGCCAGCTTATATCATGCATGACTTCTAGACAAACTTGAATAGTGAGATGGCTTCGTCCTCAACATGAGTCTGGTTCCTAATGATATTTCTACTAGTTCCTAGCTAATCCAAAAGATGGTCAAACTTCTCAAAGTTATCAAGAGCAGCACTAGAAGACATTAATCGATTGTAAATTCATCACCCACCCCTCAAGAGCCAGCCTCTAAGTTCAGTCTACCTGACTACAAGCTCTCCATCTCAATACAAGTAAGTTCACCCATGTATGGAAGCTATGCCCGAGCTCTAGCTCATGAAACTTAACCATTTGCAAGTCATGACAAAGGATAGCCCCAGTCCACAATAAACTCTATAACAGACTCCACGTGGTCTGAACGATCCACTATCGGGCAGTTACAGTTGTCACTATTAGTTTGTTACATGCTTCATCTATATAAAGAATCCTCCAGATATGTTTCTTCTCTCTTAAGCTCTCCTCTCTACTCTATTCCTTTTGAGTACTCCATTCTTATTGACTAGAGAATTAACTTGAGTATCGGAGGGTCCTGTTGGAGCCACCCACCTTCAATCTAGACTTCTTTTTGTAGGTCCCATTAGTGGCTGCATCCATAACCACTCTAGTGGTTCCAACGTTAACACCATTTTCTGCACCAATACTACTATACTATTTGTATTCATAACACAATACCTTCATGAGGATAGTTGATCACCATAATTGAAACTTAGATTGAGAGATCCTTTCATCGCAATGTAGCCACACACAGTGTCTAGCCTCTATGGATCATCTACATGAGGCTCCTAGTCTCAATCGGCTCAACCAAAGTGCTAGCTTCATACCGGAATATTTGACGACTAACATAGGTCAATCTTGATCGATCTTCTTCTTTTGATTTTTTGGATGCTCTAGAAAATCAGCAGAGGTAGGAGAGAGATAGAGAAAGATCTTTAGAAAATCTCATGGAGTTGTAACACTTATAGCTCACAATCTTACTTCCCGAACCCTAGGATGAAATCCTAGGACAGCACTACCCAAAACCCTGCGCAACACCCTCTCTGGATTTTTTCTCTCATGAAAATGTCATAGAATTTTCTCATGCAAAAGAGAGGCTCACATTAAGAAGGACTCTTTCTCAAATGTTATGCATGCTCCAATGAAATCCCATTTTACTTTGCACCAAACAAAGTAGAGAGCGCATGGGAGGAAAAGAATGAGGTGGTTCTCAACTTAAATTCAAAATTCATTTGATTTCAAATTGAAACAACCTAATCCTATCCAAATGGGGCGTTAACAACCAGGGCATGAGGCCCTCTTGTGATTAGAAAACTTTTGAGAGTTTTGAATTCTTGTGGAGAAATGTGGGCGAAAGTCAAAGGTGGGCGCAAGGGAAAAGTCTAGTCAAACTAGACTTCAAAATTCTTATCCAATCATGTCCCAACCCAAACCAATTTGGCTAACCCTAATTAGATCAGAATAAATCTAACTAAATTAGGCTTAAATTAACTCAATTAAATTCTAATCAAATCAAAAATTAATTAAGCCCAAGCCCAGATCAAATCAGGGAACAAACTTCCTTGATGATTAGGTCATTTCATAACCTAATTAGATCAAACCCAATTAAATCCAATTCAATTAGACTTGATCTAAAACTCATTATTCAATCAAATTAAATTAATTAGTAATTAAATTACTAATTAATTCTTTCATAAACTCAAAGTCTCAATCTAGTGGGAGTCTGGGCAATAGAGTCCCATCTCTAAGAAATTCTTGATCAGAGAGTCCCAAACTAATAGGACTCTTGATCCCAGTATCCCAAACTAGTGGAACTTGAGATCACAAAGTTCTAGACTAGTAAGATTCTTGATCACAGAATTTTAAATAAGTAGGACTTAGAGTCCCAATGTAGTAGGACTCTTGATCATAGTCCTAGTCCAACGGGACTCCTGATCATAGAGCCTCAGTCTAGTGAAACTCTGTATCAACCATCAGATCAAGTAGGAATCTCTAATATGTATGACCTCATATGTTTGAAGCTAAGAAAGTAGTACAAGAACCAATTTCTATACTAATCGATGTGACCATCTAGTATTGGTATCCGATATCTAGATAGGTCAAATAGTCGCAATTGCAAGATTCAAAACCTACTCGAATATGGTCACCGCATAATTCATCCCTTTGATCTATATGTTTAGGATGACTTGAAGTTAAACTGCCAACACTAAAAAGTACATCCATATTATGTCTCAATGAAATTAGTCCTATGACTCTTCGTAAGGATTACCCTAGCCAAGGCTTTGCTAAATTAAAATATAATTCAACACAAAACCTAAAAGTAGGAGTGGTCAATCCCATCTTAATTCATACACTGACTCCTTAAGCACTTGATGGTGTCCAAAAATCTTCTATTACTGAATTAAAAATTTAGGTAGCTTGGAACCAAAGCACAATGAGTTGCTTGAAGGTCACCATGATGATCTCCATCGAAGGGACACTTATATCTATATACTTTCGAAGCAAATCTTGATAGTAGAAAGCTCCAAAGTTGATCACATTCAGTACAGATATACCTCTACATCTCATCTACATACCATATCAGTATCTCCACACTCCTTGGTTAAGAGGACAACTAACACATATGGCTTACAATGACCTACACTCGATAAACGTTGTCGTCCTTGGTAATAATGTATCATTTAGTCATGAATAGATTTAAAAACTAAATAATAAAATTTTTTTATTGATTCTAGGTAGTCCTAAAGACTTCATCATAATACAAGAGTTCATTAGAAGATGCAAAAAAATTATGATGAACAAGTCAAAATAATAATTTATTCATTTATAATTCATGTACAATTATAAGAAATAGCTCAACCATCAACATGTTGACGATTGACTTTGGAACATAATTTCCAACACTTGCATGGGTAGATCTTCACCATGATTCAATGTTCGTGGATATCTTCAAGGTTCCTTTAAAGCTGCATATTATCCAGCCTCTATAGGTACCTACATGGGGTAGATATGATCAGGAGATCCTGATCCCACCTGAGTGCTAGCTCTCTTACAGAGGTCGCTTCTTAGATGTTGAATGTTTTCTCCTTTCTCTTCTTAAGAGAATAATAGGAAACAAGAGGAGCACATATAGGAGAGGAGATGGGCATGAAGGCCTGGGATGTCCAACTCTTTGGATGTTCCACAAGAGAAAGAAAGGTGACATTAGATGGAGACATGCACCATCTTTTTTTTCTTAATTTTCTTGTGCCTTAAACCCTTTCATGCCATTCTTGCTTTTTTTATGAGAGCAGATTAGGCATTAATTTTATCCATGCTTAGAACCCCAATCCCATGAAAAATCTCTTAGGATTTTAGGATAGAGTTTTGGGGTGTGTGGACTCCATAGGATGGAGTTCTACCCCATCTCATGCATGCCTTATCTAATCATAAAAGCAAAAGAAAAACTACTAATAATTGTGGTTTGGAATGGTCTCTCTTTGAGGCATGATATAGATCTCTCTTTGACCAAGTCAAATAATTGGCTTTGACTTGGTCAAAGGCTTGGTAAAAATACAATATGGTTTGAGTTTTATCATAAGTCTAATACTTGTTTAGTCCAAACCCTTTTAGACCTATGAAACCCAATTTAGCTCAAACACAGACCAAGTCCAATCAAATTAAATCCTAATTTAATTTGACTAGGACTTAACCCCAATTATTTGATCAAATCAAATAATATAGCAATAATTACTAATAATTCATCCTTTAACTCACTAACTATTAGCAAGTCCTCTCTCATAACTATTATAAATCAGTCTAATCATCAATTATATTGATAATTGGATCCTATAGTGATTTTAAAGCATAATTTAACTATCTGATCAGTCAGAACCTCGTATGTATAAGAACCTATGGATTCAATTCTGTCTGGTAGTGAGATATAATATGATCTTCATCATAAATATCATTAAAAATCCTTTCAATGGATTGGAATAATTCCAACTCATCCAAAAAAAATTATTAACCATAAAAATAATTCTTGTTGATTTTATAATCCATCAGTGATGCCTAGTAGCATGTAGTGACAATCTAGTAGAATGGAAGGAATTGAACCTCTTAGTGTTGAAAATTATGTCCCAAAACCATTCATCAGTCTATTAATGGTTGTGCTATTTTATATTTATAAATAATTTACTATTGAATAAAATAATATTTTAATTTTTCATCATAAAATTTACATCTTCTAATGAACTCCATTTATTGTGTTGAAGTTCTTAGGACTATTTAGTTTTGATAAAGAGAGGATTTATCGATTAGTCTTTAAACTATTCACAACTAAATAATACGTTGTTAATTAGGGCAATAATGTTTATTAAGTATAGATCGTTGTATGCCATATAAGTTGGTTGTCCACTTAACTAAGAAGTGTGGAGATATTTGTATGGCATACAGATGAGATGTAAGTGTACATCATCATGGAACATGACCAACTTTAGAGCATTCTACTATCAAGAATTGCTCTGATGGGATATGGGTATAAGTGTTTCTTAAATCTGAGATCACCACGGTGCCTTACAAGCAACTCACTATATTTTGGTGCTAGACTATCTAAATTTCTAATTCAGTGATGGAAGATTTTTGAGCATAGTTAAGTACTTGTGAAGTTGATATGTGATCGAGATGGGATTGACCACTCCAAGGGTTTGGAGAAAATGCATCATTATATTTTAATTTTGCAAAATCTTGGCCAAGGTAATCCATGAGATGGATTTGATATTTTGAAATATAATGTAGATGACCAAATTAAGTTTGATAGTTAAACTCTGAGTCATCCTATGAGCATTAAGGTCAAGGAGATGAATTATATAAAAATTATATCCATATGGATTCTAAGAGTGTTGCTTTATACATTCGACCTATCCGACCGTCGGATATCATTGCTAGATAGTCACTTTAATTAGTATAATAATTTATTTCTATGCTGCTAGCTTAGGTTTGAACCTATGAGATCATATATATAAGAGGTCTCGATCTGT
Organism: Cocos nucifera; assembly: GCA_006176705.1. Taxonomy (NCBI): domain Eukaryota; kingdom Viridiplantae; phylum Streptophyta; class Magnoliopsida; order Arecales; family Arecaceae; genus Cocos; species Cocos nucifera. The sequence continues at coordinate 95,770 of QRFJ01004297.1, read as the reverse complement.
TCGGATGGTTGATCAATGATTTAGAATCATTCTAAGATCAAACAATCAATATGATTGATGTTTGACTAAGTGCAAGTATTGTAGGAGGATCGATTAGCAATTAGATTGCTAATTGAATTAATTTGATTAAGCCAGAGGGCTAAGATTAAGTCTAATTAAATATGATTTGATTAGATTTTATTTGTACTTGATTGGATCAGGTTCAATTGATTTATTGGATGAGCCAATTGCAAGGAAGAATAAGTCCCTATTCAATTAGGACTTGCATGCACCCAATTTCTAATTTGATTAAAAATTAAACTAGATTTAAATTTAATTTAATCTAATTTAATTAGACTCTTAGTTGGACTAAGATTATCTCTAATTGGATTGCATTAATTTTGATTTAATTGGGTTCAAATAATAAGTTGGACCAAGTCAAAACTAGAAGTCCTAGTGTGATGACTAGGATTTCTCCATCTTGTGCCACCTTGCTTTCCACTCCCCTGCACACTAATTTCATAAAATTTTTATGAAAGATTTTATTTCTAGAGGGTATTCATATCTTTTTTATATCTTCCACCATTTTAGAAGGAAATTAGTTGTGGAATAAGTCAAAAAAAAGAAGTTACGTTGACCTAGATCTCTATTGGATAGAGTTTGACACATCATCTTTCCTTATTTCTTTAAGGCACCAAACTACTTGATTTTTCTTTGATTTTTTTATTAGAAATATAAGACTTATTTGCACACATTTCTTGGAATCCATAAAAAAAATAAGGACGGAAAGCCCAAGAGTTGGATGCCCCAATCCTTGCTCAATTTGGACTTGCCTTTTTAGGTATTTAACCTAGACAAGGACTCTATCATAACTCTCTATTTAAAATGAGTTAGGCATGAGTTTTCTATAGGTTTTAGATCTATGAGAGAGCTTTGGGACACAAAAAGCTTGGGTGCAAAGAAGATCTGGGCATGGTGCTTCATTGAGACACAAACCATTGTGTCCTGATGAGAGAAAAAGAAAGGAGAAGAAAGGATTCTTCTCTAGGATTTTTTCTTGATCCCTTCCTCCTCTTTTTGTAAGTTTTTGAAAAGTGTCTCTTCTTCACAAATCCTCTTCCTTCTCTTTTCAATATTGGAGGATCCAAGAATTCAAAAAGGAGGTTCCAAATTAGCAATTAAAGAAAAATCAGCACAGTACTAGCATGCTATGCCGATTTTCTATCATCAGACTTTGGATCTTGCATCGAGGCCTTGTGTGGACAACCTATAGAGCCTAGACACATGTGTAGCTTGGTGTGACAACCTCATCCTTGGATTAGCAAGTTAAGAAATCCATCTTGTAAAGGTAAAGGTAATACTATCTTCTTTTTGTTATCTAGATTTGATCTAGTACTGCTTTGATGTTGATTTGATCAACATCATCTTTTCTTATTTTTATTTTTAGATTTAATAGCATGCTTAAATCATGTGATAGGATCTTATATCTAGAACTCTTTAATATATTATTTATAAATTAATATAATTAGTTTATCTCTTCCGTTGCATATTTTGAAAAAGTTTCAAAATCTGATCATGAAACCCTAGATCTATTTCCTGCAATTAGTACATAGCATAGATTTTTTATTACATAATTTTTTACATGTTTAGATTAATAATTTAGATTAGATCTAAATTATAATCTATTATTTAAATTTGAAATTAAAAAATAGATCACACAAACTAATTTATAAGATTGTCCTATTATAAGATTTAGTATAAAGGTGGTCCTAGTTCGTTTAGATCTAATGTAAGTCATAAATTTATTAGATATTATCTAGATTAATTTATAATTTATTAAATTTAAAATTATTTAAATCTAAAAATTAATATTTTAGATTATATGGACTGATCTTATAAGGTTGTCCTGCTATATGATTTTTTTCTTACAGTGAAAAGGTTGTCCTAGTATGTGCTGATTTAAAATTCTAATCATAAAATTTTAGATTAGATCTAAGAGATTTTATGATTTTATTGAAAGTATTTCAATCTGATTTTTATCATCATAAATATGTTAGATTTAATATAAGATGATTTATGATAGATTAGTATTGAAATTATTTCAATCTTGAATTACATGAATATGTTTAGATTAGATCTAAAGTAGATTCATATTTTTATTATTTGTATATTGATTATGAATCAAACATAAAACTAGTTGGTAGAATCATATTGTAAAAATATTTTACAATCATAAAAATTATTTTCAAAATATCGAACCCTAACCCTCAGCCTAAAACTTAATTAAGAATTAAGAGTTGTTTGTTTAGGATCTAGGATTGTGAATTGAAGATCCTAAGACACAAATCATAACACTTGGGTTAATGGGTTAGTGAGAATTAGGTCCATTAATTAGGTTAGACCTAAGATTAGATTAAAGAATAAACTTAATTAAAGAATTGACTAAAGCTAATCAATAGTTATTATAGATTAGGTCAAGGATTCTCTAGATCAATTATAATAGTTGTAGTTGGTCAAGTCTATATCTTTAATGAGAACTAAGATCAACTTGATTCTTGGCTATGTGGTCTAGTATAAACTATTAGATTAATCCAATCGAAACTAATTAACCAGTTGGTGTCTAAGGTAAGTCTAGCAATCCAAATCAGTGGTCTTTAATTGGCAACCTGCTTACCTAACCATTTCTGAAGGGGTCTAAGGCAAGCTTTGGCAAACCCTTCACCGATCTCACTTACCAAGTCTTCTTAGTGAAATTATGTTTTAATCAGATCACTTGATAATTCAAGCTGACTCTTATCAACTAGGTAAATCAGTGTGACTGATTTAGGTGCTCCTAGACCAGTTTATCAATGGTCTCCCTTAATCTGACTTGATGAAGTCAGTGGAAGGATCATGATTTGTTAGTTCCTTTGACTCTCTTCAAATTAAATTAATTAAATCCTTTAAAATTATTAGATCCTTAAAAATGAAATAGTTATGGTGATAACTAGATCATAGCCTCCCATTAAGTGGGTGATAATGAGTCCATTAGTTGGATAATCATTAGAGGCCCAAAGGCCTGGTCCTTATCAGCTAATGGAATTATCATTCATAATATAATTTCTTGATCGCGTCTCTTAGAATGGTGGTTAGGTTAACCAACCAAAGTTGGGCTTAATCACTCATTGGTTAGATGGATCAAGTACTGTCATGTTAATGGTTGGACCTAATCAGACCTTTTTAGTGGAGGCCAAAGTTTATTGATTAAGGACTAAAGCAAAATTAAAATACTAAAAATTATTTCGAGAAATAATTGGTTATGAACCTACTATTAGATGTACATGGATTGACCAACTAAAGTTGGGCTTGTGTAGAGTCTATGTGAATTTTGGTACCCACTAAGAAATTAGGATAATTTTTTGAATTAGAGGTAGAGACTACTAATTTGAATAAAATAGTAGAAGAACCTTTTGATTAAAGTTTAAATCTTTAGGTTTAATAAATTATTTACTAATTAGATTTTATTTTTTCTTGGTGCAGTTATTGCCACTTTCATTTTGCTCCGATCATTATTAGATAATGATAAGCTAATGGGATCCAACATCGATAGCTGGTACTATAAGTTGAAGATTGTCCTAGAGCATGAACAGATCTTATACATCTTGATAGATCCGGCACCTAAGGAGCCAGCTACAAATGCACATGGGTCAGTTAGAGATATTTATCAGAAGTGGCTCAGTGATCAAAGCATGATATATTATATTATGCTGGAGGCTATGAGCGATGAGTTCAGTCATAGGTTGGAGACAACTCAATTAGAAGACATGCTTCAAGTGTTGAACAAGTTTTTTGGCACACCCGATAATGTTGAGAGGTACAAGACTAGTTGTGCCATCTTTAATGCTAGGATGAAGGATGGAGTTTCAGACATTGATCATGTACTATATATGATTGAGCTAATGGAGCATTCGAGTAAGCTCAGCTTTTTCTTGCACAAGTAGTTGAAAAAAGATGCAATACTGAACTCACTGCCCAAGTCTTATCTCCTATTCCTTACTCATTATAGAATGACAAAGACTGAAGTTAACTATCATGGATTACTGGGGTTACTTCAAAACTTTGAGAAGGATCACCAGCTCTACAAGGAATCAGTGAACTTAGTGGGAGGGTCTTCTTCTAGTTCTCGACCCTTTAAGAATGAAAAGAAAAATAAGAAAAGAAGAGTAAGAAGGTGCAAGTTCAGATTGGGACATCTGTGCAAGGCCAAACCAAGAAATCCAAGCCCAATAAGAGTCAAGTGGAGTGCTTCTTCTACAAGGAGCGGGGGCACTGGAAGAGGAACTATCCTTAGTACATTGCCTCCCTAGATCCAAACAAGTCAAGAAAAAAGCAAGCTATTGCTGGGCAAGGTATTTATATAATAACTCCTTGCAATTTCTCTATTTATAATATTACTGATGGGGTATTGGATACCAGTAGCCCTTACCATATTTGCAATTCGTTGCAGGAGTTGCAGGTCAGTAGAAGATTCGAGCAAGACGAGAGATTTCTGAACATTGGAGATGAAAGACTAGTTCTAGTTCTAGCATTAAGAATCTTAAAACTTGTATTTGGATCTCATATCATTATTTTAGTGATTGTCACTTTTGTCCTAGTTTCTTTTTGAATATCATCTCTGTAGGTTTTTTAGCCAAAAATAATTATGAGATTTCAATAAAAAAAGAATTTTGTAATATCATTTTAAATGGTATTACTATATTGTTTGGACATCTGAACAATGGGATATACATGTTATCACCACCTATTAATATAGTCTACTCCACTGGCAAGCACCATAAACTAGATAATGTGTCTGATATTTACTTATGGCACTGTAGGCTAGATTACATTAACAAGAATAGGATAAACATGTTGACTCAAGAGCGAATCCTCGAAGTTAGTGATTATGAATCATTTTCAATCTGTGAGTCTTGTCTTCTTGAAAAAATGACCAAATCATCTTTTACCAAAAAAGATGAGAAAGCCATTAAGCTCTTAAGTCTAGTACATACTAATGTATGTGGGCCTATGAGCACAAGTGCTAGAGATGGATATTTCTACTTCATCCCTTTCATAGATAATCTATCCAAGTATGGATATGTCTATCTGATGAAACATAAGTCAGATTCATTTGAAATGTTCAAATGATTCTGAAATAAAGTAGAAAAATAAACTAAGAAGTATATTAAAACTCTTCAATCTAATCAAGGAGGTGAATACCTTTTTGGTAAGTTTCTTACATATCTAGGAGAGAATGAGATTTTCTTTCAATGGACTTCCCCAGGGATACCACAGCATAATGGTATGTTTGAAAGGAGAAATTAGACTCTATTAGACATGGTCCGATCCATGATGGATTTTACCAGCTTGCCGATATCCTTCTAAGGATATGCATTTGAATCAGCTTGCTATCTGTTAAATAGGATTCTAAGTAAGTCTATAATTAAACTCCATATAAGATATGGACAGGACATAATCTAGTACTTTCATATCTTAGGGTCTGGGTATGCCTGACTTACGTCAAATGGTTAATCATAGATAAACTTGGACCTAGGTCTAACAAGTGCACATTCATAGGGCATCCCAAACAAACTAAAGGATATATTTTCTACGTGCTGATGAATAAAAAGTGTTGATCAGCCTAAAAGCAATCTTTTTAGAAAAGGAGTTTCTTGGTGAAGAAACTGTTGCCTCTAAGATTGAACTTGAGGAAGTTCAATAGGTAGAAAAGCCGACACCTATAGCCGAACCTAAACCAAATTTGATTAGATTAAATTTGGAGCCTAGTGTACCTGCACCATTAAGACGATCTAGTAGAGTACCACATCAGTCAGATAAATACTATAGTTTCTTAGTCCAGGATGGTGATCCTATCAAACTCGATGAGAATGATAAGAATTTGATCACCTATATGGATGCAATGCAGAGACCTGATTTCGAGAAATGGCTTGAGCCCATAAAATTTGAGATAGAGTTCATAAAGGTCAACGATGTGTGGACATTGATTGACCCACTCGAAGGGGTTAAACCCATTGGATGTAAGTAGATCTTCAAGAGGAAGAGAGGTGTAGATGGAAAGATGGAGACCTATAAAGCCGATCAAGTTGTCAAGGGATATCATCAATGTTATGATATTGACTATAATAAGACATTCTTCCCTATGGCAATGCTTAAACTCATTCAGATAATGCTCGTAATAGCTACCTATCTGGACTATAAGATCTGATAGATGAATGTGAAGACAGCTTTTCTGAATGGAGAGCTGACTAAAGTGGTGTATATGATACAACCTAAGGGGTTCACATCCATAAATGAGTCCAAGGTGTATAAGCTTCAGAGATCCATTTATGGATTAAAGCAAGCTTCTTGGAGTTGGAACAAGCATTTTGATAAGAAAATCAAGACTTGTGGCTTCATTAAGAGTGGAGAAGAATTCTGCATTTACAAATGGACAAATGGTCTGGTAGTGGTATTTATTGTCTTATACATGGATGACATTTTCTTAATCAAGAATGACATCCCCGCACTGTAAGAAATAAAAGTATGGTTGTCATCTCAATTTTCCACGAAGGACTTAGGTGAAGCATCCTACATCCTAGGGATGAAGATCTATAGTGATAGATCTAAGAGGATGCTTGGGTTATCCTAGTCCATGTATATAGAAACTGTATTGAAGAGGTTTAGCATGGAGAATTTTAAGAAGGGCTATCTTCTCATAGGCCAAGAAATTTCTTTTTTTAAGAAGAATTATCTGACAACTCTTGAAGAGAGAGAGCGCATGAGTAAAGTTCCATATGCTTCAATAATAGGATCTATCATGTATGCCATGATATGTATATGACCAGATATGTTATACTCAATAGGAGTAGTGAGTAGATACAATCTGATCCAGGAGAGAACCACTGAAAGGTGGTAAAAATCATTCTTAAGTATTTGAGAAATATTAAGAACCAATGGTTGATCTATGGTGAATCAGATTTAAAACTAGTAGGGTTTATGGACTCTAGCTTTTAACTAACCATGATGACAGCAGAAGTATGTCAGATTATATCTTTACACTAAATGATGGAGCCATCTACTGGAAGAGTTTCAAGCAACATACTATGGCAAACTCTATTTATGAAATGGAGCACATCGCAGCATCAAATGTCATGAAAGAAGTTGTGTGGCTGAGAAAAGTTCATCACCGAGCTTGAAGTAGCACCCTTCCTTGATAGTCCAGTTTTGCTCTACTACGATAGCACTGGTGCTATTGCTTAGGTGAAGGAATCAAAAGCACATCAGTAGACGAAGCACATACTATACCACTACCACCTGATCTAAGAGATCATGGATCGAGATGATGTCGACCTTTAGAAGATCGATGGAAAGGAGAACCTGGCCAATCCCTTCACTAAAGCCCTAGTGGTAAAGAAGTTTGACAACCACAAGTAGAAGATGGATATTAGATACTATACCGAGTGGCTTAGGATAAGTGGGAGTTGTTGAGAATTATGTCCCAAAGCTAATCATCAGCCTATTGATGATTATACTATTTTATATTTATAAATAATTTATTATTAATAAAATAATATTCTGGCTTTTTCATCATAAAGTCTCCATTTTCTAATGAACTTCATTTATTATGATGAAGTTTTTAGGACTATTTAGTTTCGATAAAGAGAGGATTTATCGATTAATCCTTAAATTATTCCTGGTCAAATGATATATTGTTAATCAGGACGACAATGTTTATCGAGTATAAGTTGCTGTATGCCATATAAGTTGATTCTCCTCTTAACTAAGGAGTGTGGAGACACTGGTATGGCATACATGTAAGATGTAAGGGTACATTATCACCGAAGATGACTAACTCCAAAGTTTTTTACTATCAAGAATTGCTCTAATGGGATATGAGTATAAGTATCCCTTAGACCTGAGATCACCACGATAGCTTACAAGTAACTCACTGTGCTTTGGTGTCAGACTACCTAAATTTTTAATTCAGTAATGGAAGGTTTCTAGGCATAGTTAAGTATATGTGAAGTCAGTGTGTGATCAAAATGGGATTGATTACTCCAAGGGTTTGGAGAAAATGCTTTACTATATTTCAATTTAGCAAAACCTTGGCCAGGATAATCCATGAGATGGATTTAGTATTTTAAAATATAATGTAGATGACCTGATCAAGATTGATAGTTAAACTCTAAGTCATCCTATGAGCATTATGGTCAAGAAAATGAATTATATAGAAACTATATCCATATGAGTTCTAAGAGTGTTGCTTTACACATTCGACCTATCCGACCGTCGGATATCATTGCTAGATGGTTACTTTAATTGGTATAAAAATTTACTTCTATGCTACCGACTTAGGTTCAAATCTATAGAATCATACATATAAGATATCTCAATCTGATCGGATGGTTGATCAATAATTTAGAATCATTCTAAGGTTAAACAATCAATACGATTGATGTTTGACCTAATGCAAGTATTGCAGGAGGGTCGATTAGTAATAAGATTACTAATTAGCTTAATTTGATTAAACTATAGGACTAAGATTAAGTCTAATTAAATATATTTTAATTATATTTGATTTGGACTTGATTGGATCAAGTCTAATTGGTTTATTGGATGAGTTAATTGCAAGGGAGAACAAGTCCCTGTTCAATTAGGACTTATATGCACCCAATTTTTAATTTGATTAAAAATTAAATTAGATTTAAATTTAATATAATATAATTTAATTGGAATCTTATTTAGACTAAGATTATCTCTAATTGGATTATTTTAGTTTTGATTTAATTGGGTTCAAATAATAAGTTGGACCAAGTCAAAACTAGAAGTCCTAGTACGACCAGGATTTCTCCATCTTGAACCACCTTGATTTTCATGCCCCCCCACACTAATTCCCTTAGAATTTTCTTGGAAAATTTTATTTCTAGAGAGTATCCATTCCCTTTTTATGTCTCCCATCATTTTAGATAGAAATTAGTTGTGGAATAGGTCAAAACAAACAAGTTATTTTAACCTAGGTCTCATTGGATAAAGTTTGACACATTATATTTCCTTATTTCTTTGAGGACCAAATCACTTGATTTCCCTCTGATTTTTTTGTGAGAAATATAATACCTGTTTTCACATATTTCCTAGAGTCCACAAAAAAAAATAAGGATAGAATGCCCAAGAGTTTGGTGCCCTAATCCTAGCTCAATTTGGACCTGCCTTTCTAGGTATTTGACCTAGACAAGGACTCTATCATAACTCTTTATTTAAAAGGAGTTAGGGCATGAGTTTTCTACAAATTTTAGATTTGAGAGAGAGGTTTGGGATGTGAGAAGCTTAGGAGCAAAAAAGATCTGGGCACGGTGCTTCATTGAGACACAATCCATTTGTCCTGGTGAGAGAAAAAGAAGGGAGAAGAAAAGGTTCTTCTCCAAGTTTTTTCTTGATCCCTTCCTCCTCTTTTTGTAAGTTTTTGAGAGGTGTCTCTTTTTCATAAATCCTCTTTCTTCTCTTCTAAATATTGGAGGATCCAAGAATTCAAGAAAGACATTCTAGATCAGCTATTGAAGAAGGATCAGCATAGTACTAGCATGCTGTGCTGATTTTCTATCATCGGACTTCGGATCTTGCATCGAGACCTTATGTGGACAACCTGTAGAGGCTAGACAAGTATATGGCTTGGAGCGAGGACATCAGCCTCAAATCAACAAGTTAAGGAATCCAACTTGCAAAGATAAAGGTGATACAATCTTCTTTCTATTATCTAGATTTAATCTAGTACTGCTTTGATGTTAATTTGATCAACATCATCCTTTCTTGTTTTCATTTTCAGATTTAATGGCATGCTTAAATCATGTAATAGGATCCTAGATCTAGGGCTCTTTCATATATTATTTATGAATTAATATGATTAGTTCATCTCTTTCACTACATTTTTGAAAAAAATTCAAAATCTGATCATGAAATCCTAGATCTATTTCCTTCACTTAGATATAGTTACTGTATAATACAGTTCTTCTATCATGAGTCCCAACAAAATGGAGGTTATGAAAAACTCATCAAAACCCATCATCTGCCATATATATGATTTATTCAACTTGAGTTTATAATGTGAAATCTTATGGAAGCCCTTTTCCATCATTCATACTGCTATGGCCATGATCTTCAGAACCTAGTCTCATAAATCATATAGGACTACACCTTATCTACCAAGATCGATAGATCCCATCTAGGTGCACACATTTCTCCCATAATAAACTTACTATAGCCAATATGCACTTTAAGGATCTATATGGCTATGGACCAAGTATATGTATAGACCAACTAGAGTAACCTCCTTATGAATAGCCGAGGTACCGTAGGTTCGAAAATCAGTCATAATGCTATAGCATCGAGAAAGTCACTGACAAGTAAGAGGACATCCAAATGACTTCTCTATTGGTCACACTTGGTACACTTATTTTCTAACAACTACTTGCATTCTCGCTCCAGTGTCCCCACACATTCGACTTGAGACTTGTCTATCTAAAGAAAAGTGATCCCTACACCAATCTCACTTGATCAATCACCATCCCTATGATTATCTATTGATCGAAAGTAATTTAAAAATTAATTACCAATAACACATACATTAAATTCTCAACTCTTGAGAATATGTATCATTATCTTATTAATTCATTAGATGTTTCATGAAAACATACACAACATTAGTAGAAGTAAACTACCCAATTTTATTAATAAGTAAAAAGATCAAGTATAAAACTATATCTTAGAAAGAATAAATATATCAGCTAGATTGGCTTCTAGGGCATACATCTAACAATCTTCCACTTACACTAAAGCGAATCCACCATATACCTAAGCACCATCTTCTCAAAGTGGGCTATAGTCTTCTACTATTTAAGCGGCTTAGTCAGTAGGTCTGCCACATTGTCCATGGTGTCTACTCTCTGCACCTCAATATATTTCTTTTTGAGATAATCTTATATGATATAAAACCACCACTCAATATGCTTGGACTTTTGATAAGAGCTGGGCTCCTTAGTAGGAGCTATGGCATCGTTATTATTGTAGTATAGCATGATGGCATCTCATGACATGACATCAAGTTTTGCAATGAATTTTTTGATTCAAAAGACTTTCTTTGTAGCTTCAGAGGCAACAATATATTCAGCTTCCATAATAAAGTCCGGAATGATTGGTTGCTTGGAACTCTTCTAATTAATCAATCCACCATTACATAAGAATACACATCTTGATATAGACTTTCTATCATTAACATCAGACATAAAGCTTGAGTTAGTATTGTAGGCTCAAGTGTGGTGCTTCCAAGCCTTGGAAGGTCAACTATGGAGCCATGGTGTTAGCTCCATGAGTCTAGGACTAGTTTGGATCCTAGGGCAAGGATCGATTTGGTTCTAGAATATGTTGTGACGTCACCATGGCATCACCTAGCTCTAATACCAATTATTGTCCCATGGTACTGCTCTAACACAATATTGCAAAAAACCCAGGATCTTTAGCATGAATATGGAGAGACCTTCAACGTTCTCTAAGGTAGCATACCATAGATCCACCACCTAGATCTATCCTAGGGTGCCTCCCTCCTAGGGCTTGAGGGAGGTGCTCCCTCTCTCTAGGGCTACTTCAAGAACCTAGGACAATAACACTAGAGAGAAGAAAAAAGAGAGATTGAAGGAGAAAAGATCTGTATTGATTGCTCCTCTAAAAATTTTAATACAACCTATGTATTTATACATAGCCATTAGGCCTGATCAAAAACTCTCCTAGCTAACCCAATACATAAAAGCACTCACTAGCCCATGTACACCTATGTCTCCCATGCTCTCATTCTCTGGATCTAAACCCAATCCATATATGAGTTAGCCCCCTAAAGACCTCTCAGACCAGGCCTTAAGACCCCTAGGATAAGTCCCTATCCTAGTCCCAAATAGATCCTTCGCATAACTATGCCTGTGTATTGAGCCGGCACAGTCTCGACACTGAGTCGGCTAACCTAAGACTAGGTCGGCTCAGTTTCAAACTAAGTTAACCTAGTTGTATGTGGTGCTTACAGTCCCGAATGGGCACCTCTCTATTTTGCCTGTCCACTAAGACTTAGCCGACCTAGTTTCAGACTGAGTTGGCTAACCTATAGAAAAGCTCCTTCTCTACAAGCTTTAGTTCTTGGCTTTGATTTCTTGCTCTATCTTATGTTCCAGATCTCTAAAGCACCAACCAAGCCCCTCAAGATCCTCAACACCTAAACCTGAAGTTCGTGGAGGGCTACACACTGCCTCCATCCTAGGATAACTCCTATCCTAGCCCTAGGACCACACCTATCCTAGTCTCCTAGAGTCAACATCCTAACTCCTTCCATGGCCTTCCAAGGCTTGGAAGCTCCACCAATCCCTACAATCTCTACCTTGGTGTCCTAAGCCTTGGCAAACCCCTTTGTAATGCCATCCTACATGATCCTGCTATCGCTGCGCACCTTGATAGCCCCTTATGCAAACATCGCCTCTACCAATCTTCTTCAACTATTGTGCATCCTCGAGGCCTTTGGGATGACCACCTCCACTGTTGAAGATTTTGGTTTGCTTCTTCGCACCATCTTGAAATTATAGGATCCCTTCTGCTTAGCAGCTACATCACTTTTTTTAGACTTTCCTAGAGAACCTACAGCATTCCTATACCAGTACATGTTGTACCACCTAACACGATCTCCTTAGAGCTATGCCTATCTACCTGCACACACCGCTCCACCTGAAACTATGCATCATCAATGTTGGTGCTAGGATATTGGTCTTTCTATACTCCTCCACTCTGAATTCATGTCAAATTTTTTCTCCACTAGTGAAGCCACCACTGTAGAGCTCCACCTATACCCAAAGTCCATCTGATGCTACTGAAGAATCTGATTCTATCACTGAGTCTCTCAAGGCCAACCACTCAATGCTGCACTATTGAGCCTACCGCTGCACCTTGAATACTATCGCTGTTCCTTCGAACGCTCCACACTTCGTGACCCTCTTCAAAGTTGTCTCGAATAACTTCGAAACCTATGGGCACCTCTAAAATTCAAGAGCTCATCCAACTCATTTGAATCCAGCAATTGAATCCTAGAAAATTAAATCCTAGCCTTCTCCTCTTTTGCCCCTGCACTAACCATCACTTTAGTTGCATTCGAAGGAACTGTAGCTCAAACCCACCTATCTTATCCTGAGGCTCCTAAGACTCTCTGATTCTTCTTGAAACCTACTCTCGATTTTCTTGAGATGCCTCCTAACACTCTCTATTGAGATACCTCCCTCGACTATTGCACTGTCGAGCCTCTCTCAGTCCCGTGCCTCTAGGAAAGCACTACTACAATACTCTAGCGCTTCCTATCTCATCTCGACACTACCTCCTCTAGGTATTCGAATCCTATCTTGTTGCCCATAACCATCCTCCACCTGAAGCGTGACTCTTTCTGGTGCTCCTGTAGAAAAAACCTGATCCACCGTCCAGTCCTGATCTGTTGGACCTCCATGGATCATTCATCTCCATCATCTTAAAGGCTTTGTAAATTCATGTTCTGGTCGAACTACTGAATACATCCCCGATTACTTCCCCACCTTCTTGCCATCGAAAGATGCATAGCCACTTCTTCAGTATTCCTTCGACCATTACCCCTTAGGAAACCTCTCTTCAATCGTTAAATAGCCCCATACTGCCCATCTTTCTAGAGAACCCTGATGCACTCTGCTGAGATACCTTTCTTGACTACTGCACCACCAAGCCTCTCTCAGTCCTGCATCTCCAGAGAAGTGCTACCGCAGCACTCTAGCACTTCCTATCTTATCTATCATCATATACCTCGACCTTTCCACCAAGATGGATCAGCAAATCATGCATCCAAACCTTCCATCCTGAGAAAAATTGTTGCCCAGGTAGACAACCCAAGAAAGGGGGTGAATTGGATCTTTAAAAATTAAAGCAAGTATATGCAATAAAAACTATTTGAATGCTATGTGAGTGAGATGTGAGATCTATGAAAAGCAAGAGACAAGAGCACACAAACTAACAAAAAATTTTTATAGTGGTTTGGTGCACTTCCAGCACCTACGTCCACTCTCCAAAAACCTCTTGAAAATTTCACTATAATCCCTCAAGATTATAGTCGGATAATTTTTTTGGACTCACTATCCCAAAACCCAGTTGATTTTCTCCTAGGTTCACCAACCACAATCCTTACAAATATCAGATGAGGCAATACAAACTAAGGAAAGGAAAGTAAAATCCCAAATCCTAAGTTTCAGCTCCTACTAAAACTAGTACATGGAAAGGGAAAAGAAATTTGTATAACTAAGATAGATCCTTTAAATGAGCTGAGAAGTTATCGTTGTAGCTCATTGAATGCCACCTTGAATGCTTAGAGTTATTGCACTTGAGGGCTCTTCAATGCTTGAGAGAACTTAAGATGAAAGAGGTTGCTCATTGAAAATAGGGCATTCATTTCTTTTCTCCCATTTTCTTGATTAATTCAAAATGTACTTCTTCTTTCTTTTATATCTAGAATATTTCCTCTAACTTTGATATGATTGGAGTCCAAAAAAAGTTGAATCTGATCATTGGAGAACAGAAACTATCCATTAGAGATGAAAAAAATAAGTCTGAAATAGTTTGTTGAAAAGCTATCACCGTGTCTTGAGACTTCTTGATTTGCCTCAAGATGTCTCGCCTGATTTCGAGACCTCTTGGTTTGACCAGGGGACCTCTTGTTCTTAATTGCTCGAAAATCTACTTTCTGAAAAAAATCTATCATCAGAGATTGAGAGCTCTCAATTTTAAAGGAGATATCTCATCGGGACTATGAGACCTCTCGAGAATTCTATGAGACATCTCGCTCTTAGAGCACAGAAACTATATTTCTATCTCTTGAGATGGAGACATCTCAAGTTTAATTTGAGATCTCTCGAAAACTATGTCAGAACCTTACTTGAGCATGCCAAACTCCATGAGACATCTCAAAAATTTTAGGAGACGTCTCAAAAATGCTCCAAGGCTATTTTTAAGAGAATTCTTGCTACCAAATAAGGGGATTGATCTTGATTTAAATTGCACTTTATGTCATCCTTATTTTGATCAAAGAGCTCTTTTTCTTCTAACATTTGAATATTTAAAATAAAATTTATTAGTAATCATTTGTTTTAATATTTGATCATCATCAAAATCACTTAGGAGGTCAACAATCTCCCCCTTTTTAATGATGACAAAATATTAAGCATTTCATAAAATGAATGTAAGCAATATACGTACCATGTATAATTGAGTGAAAGAATATGATGTGCTTGATTTTAAGAGTGCTCAAATTTTCAATGATATACACAATGTATTATCAATATTCCCCTTTGAGGTGTGCTCTTTTGATTTGCTCCCCCTTAAAATATACTCTTTTGATTTGTAAAAGATTAATAAAAGATTTAGTATGAAGATTAAGTGTGCTTTTGATAATTTCTTTTTCATACATTTTTCTCCTCCTTTTTGTCAGCATCAAAAACACACAAATATAAGAAAATAAAATAATTACGGCAAGAAGACAAGAATATTTCTAAGAAAATTTGATTCCATTATAGAGAAGTAAGATTACAATGATAAAATTGTATATTGATTTACAAAAAAAAAATCTATACCAATATATCCCAAAGGTAGACCAAACAATATATAGAGACAAGTAAAAAAGACTAGACTTATTCCTTATCAGAGAGGAATTCTATGATAGGTTCAGATGAAGATCGAGATTTAGAGGATGAAAGGTGACGTGCTGGTCGATGAGAGGGTGAGGGTTGAGAGGTGGATGGAGTCCAAGATCCAAGGCTGCCAATGTGATCCATAATCTGCTGCAAGGATGTGATGATGACTTCAGCAGTGGTGCACTGGATGATAATGTTCTCCTCCAATCTTCTTGCAATCCTAGCAGTCTCATTTAGTGAAATCTCTATCTGAGCCAACAATCCATGTTGTTCTTTCTCTAGGATTTCAAGTCTTTATGATAAACTGCTGACTTGTTGGCTGAGCTTTTCAGTCTGTCCCTCAGAAGAGATCCTTTGTTCTTCAATGCTAACCAATAGTTGATGCCTCAGTCCAAAGAGAAGATCATTGAACCTTTTAGACATCTTTTCAATAACCTGCTCTGCAACCCTTTCAACTAAACTATCTTGATTAAAATTAGAGGGTGGGGTAGGAAATTGACTTGGAGGCACTTGCGGTGTGTGTGGAGATCCCGGTGTCATGAATGATGGTCCAACTGCAGAGGGAGAGGATGGAGGAGGTGGGGGCCTATGCTCTTCAGGCTCATTTCTTATTATAGTTTCTTCCTCTAATCTTACCCACCTATCATCTTTCTTCACAAACTTTATCCTATGAAGAGTCCCTTCATTTATGTAATCAGTGAGTGTCATTTCTTGAAATCTTCACCCTCTAAGTTAACATGAAATTCCATGAAGATCATGGTAAAAATCATTCCATAGGGCAGACATGCTTTGCTTTTATTTGCAATGTCTTTCAACTATTGAAGCATCAGGGAGGGAAAGTTCATAGGTCTCCCTGTTACCAAGAAATACATAGCTGTTAGTTCCTTTTTGCCTACCCAGTCATGCCTTCCAACTTTTGAAAAAATTATATGACTAACAATGCATTGTAATAGTCTCATTTCTATAGATAAATGATTCGACACTAATTATTGATTCTCACTCACATCTTCCCTTTTCAAAACATACTTTAAGGCTTCACTTTTATCAGACAGATTCAAATAACATGCCCCTAATCTAGGTACTTCTAGAAGATGCCCTAATTTTCTCTCATCCAAAGCAATACAAACTTCTTTCACCATAGATTCTACATCTGACTCTCCCTCAAAGTTTATATTCTCAAAAAATTTTCTAATAAGGTCTGGATAGACGTTTACCTCAAGAGAGCAAAGCTTTTTCCAACCCTTTTGCCTCAAGCACAACCCAATATGGAAGTTTTTTTTGTCCAAATACTCAAAATCTACCTTCCATCTAGTAGGAATATTTCTCATAGCAACGAATAATCAAGCTTATGAAGGAGCGGATGAAGAGGCCTGGGAGATGTCCCATTATCATTTTACCCTAACCTTGGTTGATGGATGATCTCTAGGTGGCAGTGGTTTTCCTTTTTGGAGCCTTTGGAGTCTCAAATTTAGATGAAATGGGCAATGGAATAGTGATTTGAGAGGTTTGGAGGAGTTAATGGAAGTTTGAGAGAGTTTGGAACGAGAGGTCTCGGAGAGTGAAAAGAACGAATGAGAATGAGGGCTTCACGAAAGTCTGCTTAAAAAGGAGCCCCATAAGTTCGAGACATCTCATCTTTAAAGCAAGACGTTTTAAAAAATTGAGAGCTCTTGCATTTGAAGCGAGAGGTCTCATGTATAAACTGAGACATCTCAGAGATAGGAGGAGAATCAAAAAAAAATAAAGATTTCAAGCAGACTTTTCTTCATTCTTCATGATAGAATTAAGGATGTTTAAGATGATAGAAGAGGACAAAATGTGATTCAATAAATTTAAGATAAAACACATTTAGAGAGGATCACATATCCCAAGTTCTTCTCAAATTTTAGAAAATCTATCTTCATTTAGAGGTTTTGTGAAAATATCAGTAAGTTGATTTTTAGTTGAAACAAATTCAAGCATAATGTTATTATTTTGAACATGATCTCTTATGAAGTGATGTTTAATTTCAGTATACTTAGTTCTTGAATGTTGAATAAGATCTTTTGTCAAATTTATGGCACTAGTGTTATCACACCTAATGGATATATTATTTTTTTTAATTCCAAAATCTTTGAGCTGTTGCTTGATCCATAGTATTTGAGCGCAGAAACTCCCTACAGCAACGTATTCAGCCTTGGCCATTGACAATGCTATAGTGTTTTGCTTCTTGCTATACCATGAAATCAAATTCAATCCTAGAAATTGGAAGGTGCCACTAGTACTTTTTCTATCTATTCTACATCCTTCTTAATCAGTATAAGTATATCCTATCAATTCAATGAAGGATTGTTTTGAATACCATAGTCCTAAGTTATGTATGTAGATTAAAAATCTAAAAATTCTTTTAACAGCTAGTAAATGAGATTCTTTAGGATTAGATTGAAATCTAGCATACATGCAAATACTAAATAGTATATCAAGCCTACTTATAGTTAAATAGAATAGGGATCCTATGATATCTCTGTAGATCTTTTCATTCACATTCTTACCATTTTCATCATTGTCGAATTTGCATGAGGGGCTCATTGGTGTGCCAATCTTCTTTCCATTTTTCATGCAAAACTTTCTCAGCATTTTCTTGATGTACTTTATTTGGCTAATCAAAATACCTTTCTTTGATCATTTGATTTGAAGCCTAAGGAAGAAGTTCAGCTCCCCCATCATGCTCATTTCAAATTCACCCTGCATTAACTTTGCAAACTCTTGACAAAGAATTTCATTAGTAGCTACGAATATGATATCATCTACATAGATTTGAACTACAAGTAGGTCATTATTTTTCTTTTTCAAAAATAGTGTAGTGTCCACACTTTCTTTAATAAATTTATTTTGTAAGAGAAACTTAATCTCTCATACCAGGCTCTAGGTGCTTGTTTATGTCCATATATTGCTTTATTCAATTTGTAGACATGATTAGGAACTGAGTGATTTTCAAAATTGGATGATTATTCTACAAATACTTCTTCAGTGATATAACCATTCAAGAAGGCACTTTTTTACATCCATTTGAAATAATTTAAAGTTCATGTAGCAAGCAAAAGCAAGTAATAATCTTATAGCCTCTAATCTTACTACAGGAGCATATGTTTCATCAAAGTCAATCCCTTCTTCTTAATTATATTCCTTAGCAACTAGTTTAACTTTATTTCTTATTACATTTCCATGTTCATCTAATTTATTTCTAAATATCCATTTTGTGCTAATTATAGGATGATTAAGGAATCTGTTTACAAGAGTCCATGCATTGTTTCTTTCAAATTGGTTTAGTTCTTCTTGCATGGCTAACATCCAATTGGAGTCTTTTTCAGCTTCTTCTATATTTTTAGGCTCTATTTATGAATGAAAGCATGATAATCAAACGTATCTTTAAATGAAGATCTAGTTCTTACCCCTTATGAAGGATCACCTAAAATTAGTTCTCTTGGATGATTGTGTGCATACCTCCACTCCTTGGGTAGATCTTCATGGTCTTTAGTTGTTTCAATTTTAACATTCTTCTCTTATTCATTGATTGTTGTAGATTTACCTCTATCATGAATGGTGTTAATCTTTAAATTTAGCTCCTTCATTCAATCTTCAAGAATTCCTACATCATCATCAAAAATATCTTTCTTTCTCAAATATTGATGGTTAGCTTCATTAAAAATAACATGGATGGATTCTTCAACAACCAAAAAATATTTGTTGAAGACTCTATATGCTTTACTAGATGTAGAGTATCCAAGAAAGATACTCTCATATGTCTTAGCATCAAATTTATCTAGGTTGTCTTTACCATTATTATGAATGAAGCATTTGCAACCAAAGATATGAAAATAATTAATATTAGGTCTTTTTTCTTTCCAAATCTTATAGAGGATTTTCTTTAAAATTGGTTGAATAGAAACTCTATTTAAGTTGTAACATGCTATGTTAATGGCTTTAGCCCAAAAGTATTTGGATAGATTTTCTTCACACAATATAGTACAGCCCATATCAACTAAGGTTCTATTCTTTCTTTTAACTACTCTATTTTGTTGAGAAGTTCTAGGTGCAGAAAAATTATGCTCTATGCCATGTTCATTACAAATTTTCTCAAAAAAATTATTTTTAAATTTTGTGCCATGATCACTACGGATACAAACTATACTTGAGTTCTTTTCATTTATTATCTTTTTTATAAAACTTTGAAAATATTGAAAAAGCTTCATCTTGGTGTGCTAAAAATAAAACCCATGTAAAATTAGAATAATCATCAACAATAACAAGGCCATACTTCTTTCTTCCTAGGTTTGTAGTCCTAGTAGGTCCAAACAAATTCATATATATCAATTCAAGAGGCCTAGAAGTTGAAATCACATTTTTAGATTTAAAACTCTCCCTAGTTTCTTTTCCAAACTAGCAAACATCACAAATATGATCAAACTTGAAATTCAGTTTTAGTAATCCCTTAACTAATTTTTGAGTAATTTAGATATAGTATGCATGCTTGCATGACCTAATCTACGGTGCCAAAGCCAACTAGTTTATTTTTGTTAGCATTCATTGCAACTAGGCATTGACCACTCTTCATGATAATTTCATCAAGATTTATCATGTAGATGTTGCCACACCTAAATCTAATAAATTTTAGACTATCATCTAAGAAACTAGATACTTTGCACAAGGATGATTCAAATAAAACTTTGAAACCTTTATCACATAGTTAACTAATATTAAGCAAGTTATGTTTTAAGTAATCAACTAATAAAACATTATCTATGAAGGTAGATGGAGTAATCTAAATTTTACCAAAGCCAATTATTTTGCCTTTGCCGTTGTCACCAAAGATGACTACTCTCCATTCCTTTTTTTTTAGGATGAAAAATTGCTCCTTATCACCTGACATGTGCCTTGAATAGCTGCTATCCAAATATCATTCACATTTAGATTCTTGGGCTACAAGACATTTTTGCACAGACAATCAGGTGATAGTTTTAGGTACCCAAGTCTTCTTAGGTCCTTTCGGGTTAGTGGTCATGATTCCTTTTGGAATCAAAATTCTTTTAATTTATTTTTCATTGAATTTTTTTGTGTTGCACTCAAATGCCTTGTGTCTAACTTTTTTACTACCAAAGCATGTGATGTGTGAGTTACTAATAGATATGGGTGCAGTGAAAAATTTTTCTAGAAACTTTGTCTTATCTTTAGGATTATATCCAAGTTCGGCTTTATAATAAACTTCTCTTTGATTATTTAAGATCATTTGCAATTTTTCATAAATACATGTAAATTTATCAACTAATGATTTTAACTTATCTAATTCATCCTTTAGGATTTTGTTTTCCTCTTTTAACTTGTTGTGTTCACAAATTGCTTCTTCCTTTTTTTTACAAGTGTTTGATTCATTTCTTTAAGATGTTTATTTTTTGTATTAATTTTCTTAAAATCTTTCATTAAATCATAAAAGCATCTTGAAGCTCATCAAAAGTAAATTCTGAATCAAGTGTAGAGGATACCTCATCATCTTGTGTCATAAAGCATAAGTTTGCTTCATTTTGGTTTTCTTCCTCCGAGCTTGACTCATCGCTGTTGCTTCAAGTTGCAATCATTGCCTTCTTCTTGGTTTTTTTAGGCACCTTCTTCAACTGAGGACACCCAGTCCTAAAATGTCCAGGCTTCTTGCATTCGTAGCAAATGGGTTGATCCTTCTCCTTTTCTTTGCTTTCTTCCTGCTAGCTTCTCCTCTAATGAAGCTCCTTTTTTTGAATCCTTGCCTTCTTCTTTCTATAAATTTCTTAAACTTTCTGATCACTAGGACCATATCTTCATCATTCTCATCACCGGTGGATAGATCATCTTCTTCTTCAGCCACCATGGATTTCAAGGCAATGTTTTCTTCTTCTTGTTGTCCTTTGCATTATGCCGATCCATTGCAAGCTCATGTATCATCAAGAATCCAATGAGCTTCTCAAGTGGTAGTGTGTTCAGATCCTTTGCCTCTTGGATGGCTGTTACCTTAGCTTCCCATGACCTAGGCAAAGACCTGAGAATCTTCTTCACCAATTCACTGTTCGAATAAACATTTTCTAAACTTTTCAAACCATTTATAATATCAGTAAATTTTGTGTGCATGCTAGTGATAGATTCAATTGAATCCATTTTAAATAATTTATATTGATGAACTAGCATGTTTATCTTTATTTCTTTGACTTGGTTTGTCCCTTCATGTGTGACCTCAAGTCTATCCCTTTTTTTTTTGTAGAATTGTAAGTGAAAAATTGGTTAAACTCATTTGCATCAAGTCTGTAATAGAGAACATTCATTGTCTTGGCATTTAATTAGACAAGTTTCTTGTCCGTTTTATCCCAATCCTTCTCCAGCTTAAGAGAGAATGTGCCTTTGACAATGACCGTTGATGTGTGCAGCCCATAGATAATGACACTCCATATGTCATAGTCGAGAGCTTGTATAAAAATGTGCATGCAAGCTTTCCAATAGGTATAGTTCGATCCATTGAAAAGAGGTGGCCTATTGGTGGATTGACCCTCGATAAGAGAACCTCCTAGTTGACTTGACATGATCTTTATCTCTAATTTAAAAAATCAATAATTAGTGGAGAACCAAAGCTCTGATACCAATTATTGTCCAGCTAGACAACCCAAGAGGGAGGATGAATTGGATCTTTGAAAATTAAAGTAAGTATGTGCAATAAAAACTATTTGAATGCTATGTGAGAGCTATGAAAAGCAAGAAACAAGAGCACACATACTAACAAGAAATTTTTATAGTTGTTCAATGCACTCTCAGTACCTATGTCCACTCTTCAAGCAAAACTCTTGGGCATTTTACTATAATCCCTCAAGATTACAATCGGATAGTTTTTTTGGACTCACTATCCCAAAATCTAGTTAGTTTTTTCCTAGGTTCACCAACCACAATCCTCATAAATATCAAATGAGGCAATACAAACCAAGAAAAGGAAAGTAAAATTCCAAATCTCGAGTTTTAGTCCCTACTAAAACTAGTACACGAAAAGAGAAAAAAAATTTGTACAACTAAGATAGCTCCTTTAAATGAGCTGAGAAGTTGTTATTGTAGTTCATTGAATGCCTTCTTGAATGCTTGGAGTTATTGCACTTAAGGGCTCTTCAATGCTTGAGAGAACTTAGGATGAAAGAGGTTGCTCATTGAAAATAGGGCGTTCATTTTTTTTCTCTCATTTTCTTGATTAATTCAAAACATAGTTCTTCTCCCTTTTATATTTGAAACATTTCCTCTAACTTTGATATGACTAAAGTTTAGAAAAGTTGAATTCGACTGTTGGAGAGCAGAAACTAGAGGTTAGAGATGAGAAAATTAAGTCTAGAATAGTCCGTTGAAAAGCTATCACCATGTCTTAAGACTTCTCGATTTGTCTTGAGACGTCTCATCTGATTTTGGGACCTCGATTTGACCAGAAGATGTCTCATTCTCAGTCACTCAAAAATCTACTTTCTAGAAAAAATCTATTGCCTGATATTGAGAGCTCTCAATTTTGAAGAAGACGTCTCACCAAAACCACAAGACCTCTCAAGAATTCTATGGGATCGTAAGATTTCATAGTGGATAGCATGAATATCAGATAACTGGATGCAAGTCAATGGGTTATAGGTAAAAAAATAAAATATTTCTTCATCTACCTAGGTGGGTCTCTAAAATTTTTAGCCATTTGGTTATTAGATTTAATATGGTTCAGTAATTCAATTTTATGGTTGGATTCAACTAGATCAAATAAAGCAATTTTCTACCATGTATGTACTAGTACAATCCTAACGTATGGTTCAAAATTTTTTAGATTTTTTTATTATTTTTTATTTTTTATTTTATTATTTTTTAAAAAAATTATAATTTTTATAATTTTATTATTATTATTTTATTTTTTAGATTTTTTAAAATTTTTTATTTTTATTATTTATTATTATTATATAATTATTTTATTTTTAAAAAAAATTAATAATTTTTTAATGATTTTATTATTTTATTATAATTATATTTAATTTTCATAGTTTTTATTTATTTTAATTTTTTAATTATTTTTATTATTTTTAGTTATTTTTAATATTTAATTATTATTTTTTATTATTTTTAATTTATTTTAATTAAATTTTTTTTTGAAAGAGAATAGTAGGAAAAAAAGAAGAAAGAAAAGAGTTCTAAAGAAGAGGTCCTAAGAAGTTTTAGAGCTAAGAAGAGAGAGAAGATTAGTTTTAATTAGATTTAATGTTGGTTAGCAATTAAGTTAGGCAAACAATCCTAACTAATGGTTGTCTTAGATTTAGACAGCTTCTAACTACCAAGATCATCTTCAAGCCCTCCATGTGTAGGATCAGCCAATCAACTAGCTAGATAAGTATAAGATCGATGGGAGTCCTCTCGTTGCTTGTCTTGGACACCAATTATGCTTGGCTAGGTAAGCTAACAGAATCAATTATAAACCACCTTTCTTCAGATTCAATCATCCCTAAACCACTTGCCTTAGACACCAGTCAAATTAACTAATCCTAATCTAGTTCAACTTTTAGGGTTTCTTGTCCTAATGAGCTCAAGTTCCTAAGGCCAATATTGATTGATTGTTTATGGGCTAAGGAAGGATGATCAAATTTTTATCTTATCTTATTTAATAGGTATTGCCCTTAAGTTGCTTTAATATGAATATGCACAATCACTTTTAGACAAGGAGTTCTATGCAACTAAATTAGATGCATGATCTTAATGGAACTTAAGAGCTTACCTTATCTCCAGCGATCACCAAAGAGAAAAATAAAAATAAAACTAAATCTAATATGATGAATGGTAGAGTTTCATATCTTGACATGAAGTTTTTAATTAGATTTAAGTAAATAATTTTTAATTAATTTAAAAATAAAATAAATAATATTTAAAAAAATCTAGGGTTAAGATTGTTATCACCAAATAAGACTGTAAGCTTCCTCTTTGCCTTGATCTTTTTGTTCCTTTTCTCTTCACTTTTTTTTATTTGCAAAATAAAGAAAAAAAGTTAGTAAGGAATATTTACAAGAAATTAAAAAAATTATAAATTTATTTATAATTTTATTTATAAAAAATCAAAAAAATCAAAAGAAATAAATTTTCATGCTATTTTTGGCAATGATACCAAAAACTTGATAAGAGCACGATATTGTCGTTAAGACACTGTGTTTATCAGTTTAATTTCGACTACTTAAATCAATAAAAAATAAGTAGAAAGCAGTGAGTTGGATCAAATCCACAAAGAAGGTAGTATTTTGATTTTGAAATCTTTAATTTTTTTAAAAAAAAATTGAAATAGAAAAATAGAATTATAAATAAAAAGTAAAAATTAAACAATGTGAAATAATAAATTTGGTACTAAGATGTACTAATTAGATCTTAGCATCTACTTGTAATAAACTAAAGAGCAATTAAAATAAAGAATAGAAATTTAAATTATAATTAAAAATAGTAAGCATGAATTTAAAGTGCATCAAAAAAACTTGTATTAATTAAAAAGTTCATAATTTAAATACATGAAATTTAAAAAGAATAGGAAAAGAAAATAAAAACTAAGAAACAGTTGATCTTGATCTTGGATCAGCGTTGGTGTTGAGATGGTATAGAAGCCAGCTCTTCTTCATAGCACCCATTGCCTTAAAGTAGCCTCTAACCCAAGCATGGCTCTAACCTTTATCAAACTCCTTCCCATGATCGAAGATAATTGATTTTGGAGGCCTGGAGTCCTTTAAATAGATGTTGGAAGGCTGAGAGCTTTTGTTGCAAGCAATATAAGACTAGAAAGGCTTTGATCAGCAAACAAAGGAAGAAATCCGAGTGAAAATCAGATTTAAAGGAGTTTTGGATGAATTTTGCTGCCCTGGGTGAAATCTAGCTATTAGATTTGGATCAAACAATCCCAAAATCGCCAAAAAAGGAGTTTTAAAAGCCCAAATCAGGTCGGATTAATTTTTGGCCATCCGATGGAGTTGATTTGGAGAAGATCGGGCTGTTGGATCATCGCTGGGAGGTTGGATCACTGTCAGAAGCTTCTTGGACTGTCAGATCATCACCTGGGATGCGTGCGGTCGTCCGATCACATAGATGGAGTAGTCTAAAACCAAATCAAAATTAAAAAAATTGGTAGCCATTGGATCTAGACCGCAAACCACTAGAACTGTCCGATGGCACCATTACTATTCATGTAGACCGTATAGATCAGGTGCATTTGAAGACCAGACCAATCAACATGCGGCAAGCCCTATGAAATTACCATTTTGCCTCTATAAACCATGATGAATTTTTTGTAGGCTCTTTAGCAGTCTTGGTCCACTACGTGGCATGCTCTGATTGGACGCCTTCTGCTAAGCTGGCGGTCCACATCTGATTTATGGACCGATGGATGGTTTCTATGGCTAAGTCGGCTTGAATGCACTGACTTGGTTGGGCGAGCCGGCTAAGCCATTTTCTTTTTTTATTTTAATTTTTTCCTTTAAAAATTCATATCTACTCCATTTTAGCTCCATTTTGCTTCAAACTTATTTCATTGCAATTAAAAAATTAAGCTCTCTTATTAATAATAATATTTTATTTTTTTATTATTTTTTAATTAATAGAATATTAATTATTTAAAAATATATAAATTGATTATTAATTCTTAAAATTAAATATAAATTAATTATTAAATTAATAATTTTATTGATAAATTTATGATACTTATCACATCCTCCAACTTAAGCTTTGCTAGTCCTCGAGTAAAGAAAGAATTTAATTTTAGATATCTTTTAACTTTAGAGTTTTGAATTTTATCGAAGTAGTTTCAAAATGGCTATTGATGTTCAGTAGAGCATAAGTGAGGTATATCATTGAGGTATTAGTACTTACCAATATTAAAATTAAGTGAAGAATACTTAACTTTTCTAAACTTTTTCTAAATTATCCTATCTTTATCTTTGAATTATCTAAACATTCATATGGGCAAGTGTATTGCTACTTCTATCCTTTATTTATTAATTTTTTTTATTCACATTGCCCATTTTTTGATGCGAATATCATTGCTTACTTAGGCAAGAGGATCCAGTTACTTGGTGGAAAATCAATATTATTTTTTTTAACATTGTACCATTATTGAATGCCTTAATCCCTTAAGCTTTCTATTTAATCCATGTAGCGAGTTTTGGGTCAATAACTTCCAAACTAGTTGGCTTTAGGACACCGAGTATAAAATATCCCTTGCACTTACTAGCTTGAATCAAACAGACTATGAGTTAAGACTAGCTTTATAATGAGCTTCTTCATCCTTCCTCTCTTTTGATGCAAAACTTAATGCTTGCTTAGACAAAGAGACATGGTTATTCAATGAGAAGTACATAAAAACTATTTTATTTTAATTTTTTATTTTTTTAATATAAAAAAATGTATAGTTACTCTACACAAGTCCATAAAAAGTAGTCTCTTCTTTAATGCTGATAGAAAAAATAAAAAATGCTCAAAAAAATTATTTATATTTTAGACTTAACTCTTTATTGGATTTTCTTAATACTTGGTCTCTCAATATCTCACAAATTCTCTAATTTGTGCATTAATTTTTTTTTAAAAAATGCTTAGTTCAACTCAATTCTTAAGCATAATCAGATGTCTAAATGCTAAATACAAACTTCTATTGGAAATATGCACTCTTTCCAAATGGATCGGTATGGCCGTCGGTGATTAGCCAAGCAATAAGGAAGCACTTCTTAGAAATTAATGCAGAAGCACAATCAAATGAATCAAGAAATAGAGAAGAAGAGAGGAAGAGAATTTCGAAAGAAAAAAGCTTTTATTTAGTATATTTCAGCACCCTAATAATCTTGACATATTTTCAGTATATATACTTTACAAAGGGTCAAGCTCAAGCTTATAGAAAACTCTCCAAATCCAAACAACCCACGTACACAAAATAATAACCCATGAAAACTGAGCCGACTCAGTTTCAGACTGAGCCGGCTAACCTGCGATTGGATCGACTCAGTCCCAAATTGAGCTGATCCAGTTGTGTACCGTGCCAACAACCCAAAAATGTTGCTCTCTGTCTGAATTTTCCTCTGAGACCTAGCTGACCTAGTTCTGAGCTGGGCCGACCCAGTTCCCAACTAAGCCGGCTTAGTCTCAGAGTGAGCTGGCTCAATTTTTGAACTTTACTATTGAGACTGATTCTTCTTCCGACTCACTCCCGTCTTTCCATGATCTATCTTCTCATGTTTTTAAGACTTGGGAGTGCCACTTCTGAGCTCACATTCTCCACCTTGGTGCTTCGAAGTCCTTGTGAACTCATCTCTTCTCAACAGACCCATCCATGCCACACATCTCTGAAAGCTATCTCTGGGGAGTACCTTTATGAGTGCATCAGACTGATTCTCCTTGGTATGGACCTTCATCAGTTCCACTTTACCTTCCTCTACCAGCTCTCTGATCCTGTAGTACCTCATGTCTATATGCTTTGTGCGTGCATGATAGACTAGATTCTGTGCCAACAACAGAGCACTCTGACTATCACTGAATAGTATAACCTTGCTCTGCTCCACCTCCAACTCATCAATCAGCCTCCTAAGCCAAAGGACTTTCTTTGCAGCCTCCATTATCTTAATGTACTCAACCTCAGTGGTAGATAAGACCGTGATTGGTTGAAGGATTGATCTCCAAGACACCAATCCACCATAAATGTAGAAGAGGTATCTAGTAGTAGACCTCCTTGTATCAAGATCACCAACATAATTTGCATCAACAAATCCTTCCAGAGGACCTGAACCTTCACACATCTTCATAGATTATTCTCTAAATCCTCTTAGCTACCGACCAAACATCAAACCATAATCCTTGTTCCATGCAGATATCTCAATATCCATTTCAATGCTTTCCAATATTCTTTCCTAGGGTTAGCCATGTATCTACTAACCATGCTCATAGCATGTGCTATATCTGGTCTACAGCACACCATAGTGTACATCATATTATCTACAGCATTTGCATAAGAAACTCATTCCATGTACTCTCTCTCCTCTTCTGACTGGGGGCACTATAACATGGAGAAAGACATATGGCTCGGCAATGGCGTCTCTGCAGATTTAGCCTTCTCCATCCCAAACCTCTTCAGAACCTTCTGGACATACTTTTCTTATGACAAATGGAGCATTCCTTTGTACCTATCTCTGCAAATCTCCATTCCAAAGATTTTTTCAGCTGGACCCAAATCTATCATCTCAAATTCAGATGATAATGCCCTTTTTCAATCTTTTCATATTATCCATGCTTCTACTGGCTATGAGCATATCATCTACATACAATAATAGGTATAGGGCATCCTCCTCATCTACATCCTTGACGTAGACACAATAATCATGTTCACATCTACTAAAACCCAGGCTCAAGATAAAGCTATAAAACCTTCGATACCACTGACGAGGGGATTGTTTCAAGCCATACAAAGACTTCCTAAGTAAACACACATTTTCTTCCTATCCCATCTCTATGAAACCATCTGACTACTTCATGTAGATTCTTTCCTCCAAAGTTTCATGAAGAAAAGCCATCTTCACATCCATCTGTTCCAATTCTATGTTATGCAGTGCCACCAGTGATAGCAAAACTCGAATAGATGTATGATGCACCACAGAAGAGAAAATTTTTGTATAGTCAATCCCTTCCCTTTGTGAGTATTCTTTTGCTACCAGTCTTGCTTTGAATCTGACTCCACCTTGTTCTAAAGGTGCTTCTTTCTTTGTGAACATCCACTTTGAGCCAATAGGTCGAGCACCCTCTGGAAGATCCACCAGCTGCCATGTCTAATTCTTTTCAAGTGATTCTATCTCCTCCATCATGATCTACATCCATGAATCATGATCCTTACTTTTCATTACCAGTGATGAGTGCATAGGAGATAACCTCATCAATACCATATCTGATCGATCCCATAATAGTACACTGGAGCTTGTGCAAAGCCACTCCCACTGGTACATCTCTGACTGATATTTGTGGCTACTCCTACACATCTGTCTGAACTGTCGGCCCTTCATGCTAATTTTCAATTTGAGATAATACTTTTTTGCCTAGCTCCACCTCAATAGGAACATGCCTATAAGTGGATGTAACCTACATGCCATTATTCTCTGACTGACCACCGCCGTTCACCTTTATTTTTTCAATTCCATCTATCTAAGACCTCCTCAAGATGTTCTTCTCATCAAAGATAACGTTCCTACTGACCACTAACTTCTGTGCTTGAGAGTCACACAGTAGGTACCCCTTGACTTCTTGTGGATACCCTATGAATGTCATCTTTTGAGATTTTGGATCCAATTTGCTCCTCTTGGTTGCCTCCACATGTGCATAGGCTGT
Source organism: Cocos nucifera (assembly GCA_006176705.1). NCBI lineage: Eukaryota > Viridiplantae > Streptophyta > Magnoliopsida > Arecales > Arecaceae > Cocos > Cocos nucifera. Next base: position 65,666 of record QRFJ01004297.1, on the reverse strand, counting down.
GCAACCGAAGACTTTCAGATGGCCAAGCTCTACCTTCTTTCCACTCTAGATCTCTTCTGGAATGCCTCCATTTAGCTTATAATGAGGGCACCTGTTCATAAGAAAATAAGAAAAAATTAGAGCATCACCCCAAAAGAACTTTGGGAGTGATGTCTGTAGCCTCAAACTCCATGCCTTCTTGGTCAGTGTCTATTTCATCCTCTCTATGACACCATTCTACTGGGGAGTTATCCTCACCGTGTAATGGTATTTGATGCCATTTTTCTCATAGTACCTTCTAAACTTCAGGCTAGTATACTCCCCTCCATTGTTCGACCTCTGACACTTTACCTATCTCCCTGACTCCTCTACTTTAGCTCTCTAGGCTCTGAACTGGGCAAATACCTTTGATTTTTCTCAGAGCAGATAAACCCACACCTTCCTTGAGAAATCATCAATGAAAGTAATAAAGTATTTTACCCCACATCTAGCTAATACAGGAGCTGGTCCCCACACATCTAAGTGCACTAAATCCAGCACTCCCTTGCTGTGCTTGGTACATCTGGCAAACTTCACCCTATGCTATTTGCCAAAGATATATGGCTCACAAAGATTTATGCTCTCCTTCAGGGCTGGTATCATACCTCTTCTGCTTAGCTCTGTGAGCCCACGGTCACTCATATGACCCATCTGATAGTACCACAGTCGATATAAAATTTGCTCCTTCTGTGCCGCTGCTAGCACCTCTGTACTATCATTTATCATTGAGCCTTTCATTTTGTAAAGATTGTTGCTCAATCTTCTACCTCTCATCACCACCAAAGCTTTCTTGAAAATTTTCAGACATCCACTCTCAGCCTGGCTACTAAAAGCATAATCCTGCTCCTCCAAGTAGCCTAAAGAAATCAAATTCTTTTTCAACTTCGGTACATGCCTGACATTTGATAATGTATGAATGATCCCATCATACATCCTCACCATGATAAAGCCAATTTTAGCTACTTTACATGAGTGATCATCTCCAAGGCTGACACTTCCACTATCGGCCTTCTGGTTGGTAGCAAATCACTCTCGATGAGAAGTATAGTAGTGCTAGCATGCTGAATCTAATATCCACATAGTATTGCACTCTGTGGATCCATCTGATATAACTAGCAGACCTTCTCCACTGCTCATAGAAGCTGTATCATCTTCCTTGTTGGCCTTCCCTTTTTTTGATCTTAAAAGGGGACAATCTCTCCTTAGGTGTCCAAATTGATGACATTTATAATATTTCAATGTCATCTTCCTCTGATCGTGACACTTTGACCTGTCCTTAGATTTTCCTCTTATCTTCTCCTTTGATCTTTCCTATCTTTCATTCACAACCAAGATCTCAGACTTAGGGTCTCCCTTGCAGATCTTCTTCCTTTGCTCATTTGATCTGAGCACACCAACAACTCTTCATAGTTTAGGGTCTCCTTTTCATAAACTAAAGTTGTTATGAAACCATCATACGAACCTAGAAGAGAACATAATAGCATCAATGTCCGATCCTCCTTGTCGATCTTCACATCCAAACTCATCACCTCAGAACACACCTAATTGAACCTTTGGATATGTGCAATAATATCTCCGCCTTCGAACATCCTCAAACTATACAAATATTTCTTCAACCATAGCTTATTCATCATGTTCTTCCCCATGTATGTGTTCTCCAGTCTCTCTTAGAGCCCCTTTACCATAGTCTCTACGCAAACCTCGGGCCAAATCTGATCGATCAAGCATAATTGAATTGTGCTAAAAGTAATTTTCTCCAACTCCTCCCAATTCTCAGCACTGATCTTTTTTGGTCTTTCTTTTATCAAGACCTTATAGATCCTCTGCTAAACCAACAAATTTTTTACTCTTTGCTGTCATAGAGTAAAGTTTTTCTTGCCATCGAACTTCTCAAAATCCATCTTGAATCCACTTGATCTCATGACTTCAAATAAGTTAAGAACAGATCCCTAACACCCTTCACGATCATACATCAATAAAACTATCCTTCACAGAAGATCTAACTAGCCCTAGATCCTCTTTCCAAACTTCTATATCATCGTTCCTCTGCATAAACAATCTCCATCTCAATCTAGAGATAATCATGAAGCAAACTAAAAGTTTTAGGATAAAACCTGATGTAATAGATCCTGAATGTAGTAAATCCTGGGTATCTTTCTTCCTTCCATGCAACACCACTCTGATACCAAATGTTGGAAATATGCGCTCTTCCCACATGGATCGGTGTGGCCATCAGTGATTAGCCAAGCAATAAGAAAGTACTTCTTAGAGATTAATGTGGAAGCAACATCAAATAAATCAAGAAATAGAGAAGAAGAGAGGAAGAGATTTTTAGAAGGAAAGAGCTTTTATTCAATATATTTTGGCACCTTAATAATCTTGACCTATTTTCAGTATATATACTTTACAAAGGGTCAAGCCCAAGCTCATAGAAAAACTTTTCAAATTCAAACAATCCATGTACATAAAATAATAACCCACAAAAATTAAGCCGGCTCAGTGCTCAGTTTCAGACTGAGCCAACTAACCTATGACTGGATCGGCTCAGTCTCAGACTGAGCCGACCCAGTTGTGTACCATGCTAATAGCCCAAAAATACTACTCTCTATTTGAATTTTCTTCTGACATCTAGCCGATCCAGTTCTGGACTGAGTTGACCCAGTTTCCAACTGAGCTGGCTCAATCTCAGAGTGAGCCAACCTAGTTTCTGAACTTTACTATTAAGACTGATTCTTCTTCCGACTCGCTTCCATCTTTTCATGACCTATCTTCTCATATTTTTAAGACTTGAGAGTGCCACTTCTGAGCTCACAACTTCTTCGAGGACTTAAAATTTTAAAAATTTTATTATTCTTCCTCCTAACTTAATCGACATTATCTTCAATGGAGAAAAAAAAAGGGTGTAATAAAGAATAGGAAAGAATACACCTGACTTAATATATTTTTTATGGCCCAGTATATGCCTTTGAAAATTTGGGCTCTCCTAACAACTTTATTCAAAATATCCTAAAAATAAAATAAACTAACAAAATAAATTGGATGAAAAAAAATTAAATATTAAATTACCTCTTAATAAGTGCTAAATTTACCATCTTCAGTCAGACACAATGCAGCTTACTATCCTGTATCAAATACTGGATTGATAAATTTTAATAATTTTAGATTGCCAATCTCAGGAAGATAGTTTATTATCCTTTTATTGATATATTCATTGTTAATTATAGCAATATAATTTGTAACCCTATTCTCAGTCCCATGTTTATTAAGAATTTTTCTTATTTATTCTTATAGATTGCTCATATATTGAGTTTTTAGGTTATGAGTTAAGTTTGATGCAATAGATACTCGAAGGATGACTAAATGTAATTTTAGTTATGGAGGTAAATTAATATGATCTTGATTAAATAACTCCATTGGCTTTTCATTACATGTCTCTTAATTTTTATAAGAAAAACTGGCTTCTAGAGTTGAAGGAAATAGGATTTCAAGTTTATAGGTCTCAAATAAATCATCTATTCTCTTTTTTTGTATGTCTATCTCATTTAAATTAGAACCAACATCAGTAGTAGTTTTTGGCTCAGGTTTTTTTATGTGGTTAGTCTCAGTACTAACCTGTTTCTCTATTTTTTTATTTTGGCTAGCATCAATACTAGCCTTTTTCATCTGATCTTGATGTGGTTCTATAAGAATCCTATAACTTTAAGTTCAAAAATTATTTTAGCATTCTCTAGATGGGGATTCTTAGGTGGGACATTAGCAGGTGGTTGGTGGATATTAGTTGGGTTGTTTATAAGATTTGAAATTGGTAGGCTCGATAGTTGACCTAGTTCTCTCCTTGTGTTAGACTCAACTAATTATCCTATTTGAGCTTCTAGCCTGACGATAGATTCTTATTGAGTTAAGATCGATTTTTGTTGATTTAGAATTAATTATTAAAGTTGGTTAAATCTATTATCAGCTAGATTGATCTATTGAGGAGGTGGATATGATGGTCGATTATAATGCAATGGCTACGAAGACTAACTAGGCTGACCCTTATTATCGACATAATTTTGATATTGGGTCCGAGCCTGAGTCTATTGGGATATCCAAGAAAAATTATGGTTGTTCCTCCAATCTGAGTTATATAAATTTGAAAAAAGATTATTAATCAGCTTGGAGAGCCTTGTGCAGCTTGAACTTGTTCTTAGATAAAAGGTAGAAACTATATAGCCATGAAACATTCACTCACATGATGGGTTGAGCTAGCACAGATTGAATAAGTCTCTTAATAATTAGAATATGATATGAATTATGTAGGAGACTATTAACCTAGGGTTAGGAGTGATCTAATTTTTGGATAAGAAAATCTATTTTATTTATAAAATTCAAATCAGCCTTAGGACTAGATTCTAGATGTTTAAATTCATGGATCCCTACCTAGGTTTGGTAGAAAGATTACGAAGCCTGGTTGATTGAGTTTTCACTCAGAATTTCAAACAAGGTATAGGCTTCGTCCTCACTTTTATTCATGAATGTACCTCCATAAGATGCATCTACTATTCATTTATAATGGTCTCCTAAATGCTCATAGAAAGCTTGAACTATTTGCCACTTAGACAGACCATGATGTGAGCATTTTTTAAGAAGTTTCTTAAGTCTCTCCCATGACTCGTGAATTTATTCTCTAGAAGTTGAGCAAATCCAATAATAGCTCATCTCATAGTGTTGGTTCGGCCTATGAAATAAAATTTCTTAAAAAATTTATTTTCTAATTCAGCCCAAGTTTGAATTAGTCTCTCTTTTATGCCAAGCCAGTATTTGGCTTTATCTTTTAATGAAAAAAAAATTAAAATTATTCTAAGAGCATCCTCAGTCAAATTTTGAATCCTCATCATAGAGCAGATTTCTAAGAACTCATCCAGATACTTATAAGGGTCTTCATTGGTGTTCCCATAGAAAGATGGGAGCATTTGGATAATGGTCGGCTTGATCTCATAGTAGGTAGTATGGATATCAGATAACTGGATATAAGTCGATGGGTTATAGGTGAAAGAAATAAAATATTTCTTCATCTACCTAGACGATTTTCTAAAATTTTCAGCCATTTAGTTATTCGATTTAATACGGTTCAGTCATTCAATTTTATGTTCAGATTTAACTAGATCAATTAAAGCGATTTCCTACCGTGTATGTACTAATGCAATCCTTGATTCAAATTTTTTTAAATATTTTTATTTTTTATTATTTTTACTATTTTATTATTTTTAAAAAATATATTTTTTAAATTTTTAAATTTTTTTAGAATTTTTATCATTTATTATTTATTATCATATTATTATTTTACTTTTTAAAAAAAATTAATAAATTTTTAATGATTTTATTTTTTTATTATAATTTTATTTATTTTTTATAATTTTTATTTATTTTAATTTTAAAATTATTTTTATTATTTTTAATTATTTTATTATTTAATTATTAATTTTTATTATTTTTAATTTATTTTAATTTATTTATTTTTTTTGAAAAAGAAGAGGAGAAAAGAAGAAGAAAGAAAGAAGAGGTCCTAAGGAGTCTTAGAGCTAAAAAAAAAGAGAAGATTAGTTTTAATTAGATTTAATGTTGGTTAACAATCAAGTTAGACAAACAATTCTAATTAAGGATTATCCTAGATGTAGACAGCTTCTAACTGCCAAGATCACATTTAAGTCCTTCAAGTGTAGGATCAGCCAATCAACTGATTAGGTAAGTATAAGATCGGTGGGAGTTCTTCCATTGCTTGTCTTAGATACCAATTATGCTTAGCCAGGTAAGCTAACGGAATCAATTATAAACCATCTTTCTTTGGGCCCATCATCCCTGAGCCACTTATCTTAAACATCAGTCAAATTGACTAATCCTAATCTGATCCAATATTTAGGATTCCTTATCCTAATGAGCTCAAGTTTTTAGGGCCAATTTTGGTTAGTTGTTTGTGGGCCAAAGAAGGATGATCAAATCCCATCTTGTCTTGTTTAATGGATATTATCCTTATGTTGCTTTAATATGAATATGCACAATCACTTTCAAACAAGAGGTTCTATGCAACTAAATTAGATGCATGAATCTTAATGGAACTTAGGAGCTTACCTTATCTCCAGCGATCATCAAAAAAAATAAATAAATAAAACTAAATCAAATATGATGAATGTTCTAAGTAGTTAGAATTTCTAATCCTGAATGAAGCTTTTAATTAGGTTTAAGTGGATAATTTTTAATTAATTTAAAAAAATACATAATATTTAAAAAAATCTAGGGTTAGGATTGATCTCACCAAATAAGACTGTAAGCTTCCTCCTTACCCTGATCTTTTTATTCTTTTTTTTATTTGCAAGATAAAGAAGAAAAAGTTAGTAAAAAATATTTATAAGAAATTAAAAAAATATAAATTTTTTTATAATTTTATTTACAAGAAAATCAAAAAAATTAAAAAAATAAATTTTTATGCCATCCCCGGCAACAACGCCAAAAACTTGATAAGAGCATGATGTTGTCGTTAAGACATCATGTTTATCAGTTTAATTTTGACTTCTTAAATCAATTAAAAGTAAGTAGAAAGCAGTGAGTTGGATCGAATCCATAGAGAAAATAGTATTTTGATTTTAAAATCTTTGATTTTTATAAAAAAATTAAAGTAAAAAATAGAATTATAAATAAAGAGAGAAAATTAAATAGTGTGGAACAATAAACTTGGTACTAAGATCTACTAGTTAGATCTTAGCATCTACTTGCAATAAAATAAAAAGCAATTAAAATAAAGAACAAGAATTTAAATTGTAATTAAAAGTAATAAGCATGAATTTAAAATGCAAGAAAAAAGAATTTGCATTAATTAAAAAGTTCATAATTTAAATACATGAAATTTAAAAAGAATAGGAAAAGAAAATAAAAACTAAGAAATAGCTGATCTTATTCTTTGATCGATGTTGGCAATGAGATGGTGTAGAAGTCAGCTCTTCTTCACAGCATCCATTGCCTTAAAGCAGCCTCTAACCCAAGCATGACTCTAACCTTTACCAAACTCCTTCCCATGATCGAAGATAATTGATTTTGGAGGCCTGGAGTCCTTTAAATAGATGTTGGAGGGCTGAGAGCTTTTGTTGCAGGCAATATGAGACTAAGAAAGGCTTTGATCGGCAAAAGAAAGGAAGAAATCTGAGTGAAAATTGGATTTAAAGAAGTTTTAGATGAATTCTGCTGCTTTGGGTGAAATCTGACCATCAGATTTGGATCATCCCAAAATCACCAAAAACAGAGTTTTAAAAGCCCAGATCAAGTTAGATTAATTTTTGGCCATCCGATGGAGTTGATCTAGAGAAGATCGGGCTGTTGGATCATCGCTAGGAGGTTGGATCACCACCGAGAGCTTCCTGGACCATTAGATCATTGCCTGGGATGCGTGCGACTATCCGATCGCATAGATGGAGTAGTCTGAAACTAAATCAAAATCAAAAAAGTGGCGGCCATTGGATCCGGACCGCAAACCACCAAAACTATCCAATGGCGCCATTACTATTCATCTAGACTATATAGACCAGGTGCATTTGAAGATCGAACCAATCAGCATGTGGCAAGCCCTATGAAATTATTATTTCGCTCCTATACGTCATGATGAATTTTCTGTAGACCCTTTAGCGATCTTGGTCCACCATGTGGCATGCTCTGATTGAACACCTTCTGCTGAGCTAGCGGTCCATGCCTAGTTTCATGGACCGGTGGGTGGCTTCTATGGCTAAATCAGCTTGGACGGCTTGGCTTGGTTGGACGAGCTGGCTGAACCATTTTTTTTTATTTTTTAAAAAAAAATTATATCTTATCTATTTTATCTCTATTTTGCTTCAAACTTATTTCATTATGATCAAATAATTAAGCTCTTTTTATTGATAATAATATTTTATTTTTTATTTTTATTATTTTTTATTAATTTTTTAATTTATAAAAATATTAATTTATAAAAAAATTTTATAAATTAAATTATTAATTTTTAAAATTAATTATAAAATTAATACTTTTATTGATAAATTTATGATATTTATCATCTATCCTAGTCTTCTAGAGTCAACATCCTAACTCCTTCCATGGCCTCCCAAGGCTTGGGAGCACCACCAATCCTCACAGGATAGAGGTTTGGCCTTCCATGTTCTTAAGGTCTAGAAAATTAGATCTTAAGTGGGCTAATCCATGTTTGGGCTATGCATATATCCAAGGGGCTACGAGTATGCGAGTCATGGGTGTACGTGAGCTTGGATAAGTGCCTGCATAAGTGGGCTTAGCCATAGGAGTTTTTGAGCTAGGGTTATTAGGCTTCCTAATTGAATTAGGAAAGGATTCCTAGTTTGATTAGGAATCATGTGAGACTTGTATAAATACCCCACTATGTATAAATTTAATGGAATCAATCAAAGATCTTTTCTCTCTAATAACTCTCCTCTCTTTTCCATGCCACAAACTAGCCAAGAGGTGCTGCGCCATACTCCTTGTCAAAGAAGAGTTAGAAACCCTAGCACCTCACCTAATCTTGCCGCCCTCTCTTATGTAGCTGCCAAGCTTCCATGCCCAAGATTCCAAGGTGCTTTGCTACTGTTCTCTAGGTCTCCATACCCAATGAAGATCTCTAGCAATTAGTATTAGAGCTTGGTTGGGTGTGGAAGAGCAAAAGAAGAGTTCTTGGAGGATTAGGTGCAGCACAAGGTAGCAATCAAGAAGGAGTCCTAGTCCTAGTAGGAATCCTTGTCCCCTCCATCTTTGGATGAATCTTCTTGGTGTTTCTAGTTTTTAAAGGCCTGGTGAGGATCTCTAGATGTAGTAAAGGTCAAGGGGAAGCTAGATTGGGCATGGAAAAAAAGAAGAAGCCCATGGAGTGCAAGGTGGAGCACATAGCTGCCAATAACATAATGTTAGATATATGTGCCCTAGAAGCCAGAATTGGCTGACACTTGTAATACACTTTTAGAGGCAAAATTATAATTTTGACTAAAATCAATAAAATGGGTTATTTTCTATCACATATGTGTATTTAGTCTCTGTGATACATCCTTTGAGTTAATGGTAATGATAATTCATATTTTCAAGAGTTGAAAATTTAAGACATGAATAATCATTATTAACTCATAAAATGCTTCCGACCATAGGATCATCACGACGATGGTGATTGATCCAAAAGATTGGTGTACAATCGCTTCTATTTACTAGATGAGTCTTGAGTCTATGGTGTAGAGACATCGGAGCGAGAGTACAGATACTCGTTAGAGAATGAGGGCACTGAGCGTGACCACCTCGAGTAGTCATTAGGAAGTCTACCTTCTCATCAATGACCAACTCGATGCTGTAGTGGTGTGTTTGCTTTTTTGACCTGAGATGCATCGGTAGTTCACCTTGAGAGTGTTATAGTTTGACTACACCATAACTCGGTCTCCGAGTCATATGGAACCCTGAGGTGTATGTTGGCTATAGCATGTTCATTGTAGGAATTGGATCGCATTAAGATAGAATCTATCTACCTCGGTGGTAGAGGAGCAGCCCTATGATGATCATGAGAATCAAGTCCAGAAGCCCATGGCCATGGTAGTGTGAAATAATAGAAAGAGTTTCTATTTAGATTTTCACATCGGACTTGAATCGAATGATTATATCATATGACAGAGACCAGGGTTTGACGAGTTCACCTAAACCCTAATCTGATCGAGGCTCAAGATAGAAGAACTTAATCACATAGGTAGCTGCACCAAGAGGTTCACATTCAGCTCTGATGGATTACCACCATATACTGCTAGGTGTCACTGGTGGATTTTGGGAGCAATTAGAATGGTTTAGATGATCAATCATTCCAGCTGTTCGAATCAGAAGAGTTCTGATCCATCGAAAGGAGTTTCAATGATGTCGATGATAGAGATCATGATATATCCAATTACCATACAAAACTAAACCTAACTGGATCACACAAACAAGGGTTTGAATCTGGTGATCATCAATTAAACTAATCTAGTTCAATTGATCTAAATAAGTTTCAATTAGGTTCAAAAAAATCGTGCTAGCACTCAATTGAACCTAACGTTCTTCTTTTACTATCATAAATAGTTGTCTTGATTGAGCCAAAGGAGTTTGTGCTCAATTAGAGGCCTTCACTTGGTCTGACTGGAGCCTGTCCAGGTCAAAAAAGGGTTGTCTTATTTTAAAACAATACCTGCTATTTTTGGTCACCTACCATTTCTCGTCCTTTGACTTTGGTCAAAAGTTGACTTTTGACTGGTCAAATGTTGACCATTAACACTTTGACTTCTGTCCACATGTCACGTATCTATTGGAGAGTTGGTGGGAGCTTGTTCCCCTGTCAGAATCTAGCAAGGAGGGCGCACGCCACCCTTGGCATGTGCCCAAGCTGGAGGCGCCCAGGAGTCCTATTGCACAGGAACCCCATCTCCTTTTTGGATTCCGATTAGACTTCTCCTAAGAATCAAGTTTGACTGATCTTAGGTGCCATCTTAGGAGGAATCTAAGAGTCTCTATTTTCATCAATCAGATTTAGATCTGATTTCACAAAGGGTTGTGATTGGTTGAGAAGAAGAGGAGTTGGATCACGCATAGTCTATAAATAAGACCCTACGCCCAACTCAAGGAGCATTGGAAAAAGAATTCAATTTCCATGCCCCAAGGCTTCCTCTCCTCTCCTCCTCCATGCCAAATCCATGTTCTCCCTCTCCTCTCCACACCCAAAGTATTTTGGGTTCTTGGTTGGTGCAATCCAGATGAGAGAAAGACAACAGAAAGCTAGAAGGCTGCGCTGCTGCAAAGGACAACTGCTGATCTTCAAAAGGTATTTTGAAGATACTCCAAATCAGATCCAGATCTAATTTTTGGAGATGTGATAGAGAAGAAGAGGATCTTTAGATCCAGTCCAAGTGGATACCGATAGAGGTCAGGCACTTGCATGGCTAGATCCAGAACCTTCCGCTGCTTACAGGATCATCAATGGGTAATAAGATTATCCTACATCAAGGTAAATTAAATTTAATTTAATTTATTTAAATTTTATTTTTATTATTAGAATAATAAAAATTAGATCTAAAATATCCTAGATCTTATTAGGATTAAAGAGAAAAAATTTTGAAATATATCTCTTGATTCAATCAGATCTAAACGAACCTGGACCGAGAAATCAGGATTTTCCTTCAATTGGTATCAGAGCAAGGTTCTAAAAGTGTTAAGATCTGATTTTAAATTTATTCATATAAGAAAATAAATGATTTTAGATGTCATATGAGATGTGATCAGATCTAAAATCAAAAATAATTAAAATTAAATAATTTAGATCTAAGATTAGAAAACATGCATGACTAGTTCTAAAATAGAATAGTTCTATAGAATAGTCTTGCATGTTTTTAATTTAATTTGATTAAATCATATTTTAGATCTATTTATTTACTATTTTTTAATATTATAATTATTATAATAACATCTAAAAAATAGTAAATAAAATTATTTAATTTTAAACATCATATGAGATATGATTGATGCATGTCTAGACTAGTTGTAGAATAGTTCTACATAGTTGTTTAGATTAGAGTTTATTTTGATAAGATCAATTTAAATCTAATTTTTTAGATTATTATGAGATAATTTAGATCTGAAAATATGCATGATTTGATACATGAGATGTATGCAAAATATGCCATGATTAGATCTAATTTGTATATGAGATATATGATATAGATCTAAAATTATTTTGTAGTATTACATGTTCCTGATTAAGGAGTTCCTCTTAGCCGTCCGGTCATAAGAATAAAGAAGGGTTTAAAGGCTCTCTCCTCCCATCCGATGGGGTGTTCCTATGACGTGTAGGGATGCTGCACGTTCGTCCTTAATCAGAAACCCAAAACTTACTTTCTGCAAAACCCTAGATCCTAAAACCCTAGGATTTATTATGCATATTTTATTTATAAACCCTACTTAATTAAGAATTAAGATTATGGAATATTAATTAGGTCTAAAATTAAAAATTTCATATCTAAGATATATTCATAATACTGGGTTCGGGCTTGGGTAGCTCAATTAGATCTAAGCGGTTGATCAAACTGAATCAAGAGTTGGTTAGATGGGATCAACAATGCTTAAATTGACCAGCCTAATAGGACTAAGTCTGGATCAAGATCGAGTCATGATCAAGCAACACCTAATTAGGATCAGATGTTAGAGTCTGGATTGTAAGTGAAGGAAAATCCTTATTTTCCAAACCAGGTTCGTTCAGATCTGATCAGATCAAGAGATATATTTCAAAAAAAATTTTCTTTAATCCAGATTAGATCTAAGATATTTTAGATCTAATTATTATTATTTTAGAAATTAAAATAAAATTAGATAAATTAAATCAGATTTAATTTACCTTGAAGTGGGTAATCCTATTATCCATTGATGATCTTGTAAGCAGTGGAAGGTTCTGGATATAGCCATGCAAGTGCCTGGCCTCTACTGGTATCCACTCAGGCTGGATCTAGAGATCCTCTTCTTCTCTATCATGTCTCCAAAAATTAAATCTGGATCTGATCTGGAGGATCTTCGAAACTCCTTTTGAAGATCAGCAGTCGTGCTTTGCAGCAGTGCAGCCTTCTAGCATTCACTCACCTTTCGTTGATCTGGATCGCACCAACCAAGCTCCAAAACTCTTTTGGACGTGGAGAGGAGAGGGAGAAGGTGGGTTTGGCATGGAGGAAGAGGGGAGAGGCAGCCTTGGGGCATGGGGTTTGAATTTCTAAAACTTAATTTGAGTTGGGCGTAGAGTCTTATTTATAGACTGTTGTGATCCAACTCCTCTTCTTCCCAACCAATCATAACCTCTTTGTGAAATCAGATCTAAATCTGATTGATGGAAATAGAGTCCCCTAGATTCCTCCTTAGAGGGTGCCTAAGACCAGTCAAAGTTGGTTCTTAGGAGAACTCTAATTGGAATCCAAAAAAGGAGATGGAGTCCCTATCCAACAGGGACTCCTAGGCGCCTCCAACTTGGGCACACGCCAAGGGTGGCATGCACCCTCTTCCTTGCCAGGTTCTGGCAGGGGGACAAGCCCCCACCAGCTCTCCAATAGGTGCATGACATGTGGACAAAAGTCAAAGTGTCAATGGTCAATATTTGACCAGTCAAAGGTAGACTTTTGACCAAAGTCAAAGAACAAGAAATGGTAGGTGACCAAAAATGGCAGGTAATGTCTTACAAAATAAGACAACCTTTTCTAACTTGGACAACCTCCAGTCAGACCATATGAAGGCCTCTGATTGAGCACAAACTCCTTTGGCTCAGTCAGGACAACTTATTTGTGATAGCAAAAGAAGAACGTTAGGTTCAATCGAGTGCTAGCACGATTTCCTTGAACCTAATTGAATCTCATTCAGATCAATTGAACTAGATCAGTTCAATTGATGATCACCAGATTCAAACCCTTGTTTGTGTGACCCAGTTAGGTTCAGTTCTGTATGGTAATGGGATATGTCATGATCTCTATCATCGACATCATCGAAACTCCTTTCGATGGATCAGAACTCTTCTGATTCGAACAGCTAGAATGATCGATCATCTAAATCATTCTAATTGCTCCCAAAATCCACCAGTGACACCTAGCAGTATATGGTGGCAACCCATCAGAGCTGAATGCGAACCTCTTGGTGCAGCTACCTGTGTGATTAAGTTCTTCTATCTTGAGCCCCGATCAGATTAGGGTTAAGGTGAACTCGTCAAACCCTAGTCTCTATCATATGATGTAATCATTCGATTTCAAGTCCAATGTGAAAAACCTAAATAGAAACTCTTTCTATTATTTCACTCTGCCATGGCCATGGACTTCTGGACTTGATTCTCATGATCATCATAGGGCTGCTCCTCTACCACCGAGGTAGATAGATTCCATCTTGATGCTATCCAGTTCCTACAATGAACATGCTATAGCCAACATACACCTCAGGGTTCCATATGGCTAGGAGATCGAGTAATGGTGTAGTCAAACTATAACACCCTCAAGGTGAACTGTCGATGCACCTCAGGTCAAAGAACCAGACACACCACTACAGCATCGAGTTCAGTCATTGACGAGAAGGTAGACTTCCTAATGACTACTCGAGGTGGTCACGCTCAGTGCCCTCATTTTCTAACGAGTACCTGTACTCTCACTCCGATGTCTCCACACCGTAGACTCAAGACTCATCTACTAAAGAGAAGCGATTGTACACCAACCTTCCGGATCAATCACCATCCTCGTGATGATCCTATGGTCGGGAGCATTTTATGAGTTAATAATGATTATTCATGTCTTAAATTTTCAACTCTTGAAAATATGAATTATCATTACCATTAACTCAAAGGATGTATCACAGACACTAAATACACATATGTGATAGAAAATAACCCATTTTATTTATTATAGTCAAAATTATAATTTTGCCCCTAGAAGTGTATTACAAGTGTCAGCCAATTCTGGCTTCTAGGGCACATATATCTAACAATCTCCCACTTGTCCTAAAGCCAATTGGCTACAAGTCTAAGTCCCATCTTCTCAAGGTGGGCTTCGATCTTCTGCTGGCCCAACGGCTTTGTAAGTGGGTCTGCCACATTATCTGTGGAGTTGACTCTCTTGACCTCGACATAACCCTTCTCGAGGTAATCACGGATGAGGTGGTATCGCCGCTCAATGTGCTTGGATTTCTGGTGAGACCTCGGCTCCTTAGCAAGGGCTATGGCGCCATTGTTGTCGCAGTATAGAGGAATGGCATCTGATGGCATTACTCCAATTTCTGTAGCAAACTTCTTGTACCAGAATGCTTCCTTCGCAGCCTCTGATGCAGCGATATATTCTGCTTCCATGGTGGAATCTGCTATCACCATTTGCTTGGAACTCTTCCAGCTGACAGCACCACCATTGCACACAAACAGACTCCCAGATGTCGACTTTCGATCATCTATATCGGACATGAAATCCGAGTCTGTGTATCCCTGGACTTGGAGTTCTCCATTACCAAAGACCAACATCATATCCTTAGTTCTTCTCAAGTACTTAAGGATACATTTTACAGAAGTCCAGTGTTCTTCACCTGGATTTGACTGATATCTGCTTGTGACACTCACAGCATGGGCTATATCAGGTCGTGTACATAGCATGGCATACATGAGGCTCCCTATTGCAGAAGCATAAGGGATCTTGCTCATGCGTTCTATTTCCTCAGGTGTGCTAGGGCACATCTTCTTGGAAAGATGAATACCATGTCTGAAGGGTATTAATCCCCTCTTAGAGTTTTCCATACTAAACCTCTTTAGTACTTTCTCTATGTACATCTTCTGTGAAAGTCCTAGCATCCTATTCGGTCTATCCCTATAGACCTTAATTCCTAGAATAAAGGATGCTTCACCTAGGTCTTTCATGGAGAATTCCTTGGACAACCATAATTTGACTGTTGTCATCATGGGAATATCATTCCCAATAAGGAGGATGTCATCCACGTACAATACGAGGAAGACAACAGCGCTCCCACTGACCTTTTTGAAAACACATAGTTTCCTCTTCATTTTTGATGAAACCAAACATTTTGATCACATCATTGAAACGAGTGTTCCAGCTCCGAGATGCTTGCTTAAGTCCATATATGGACCTTTGCAGCTTGCAAACCTTGTGATCAGTATCACTGGATGTGAAACCTAGCGGCTGTTCCATATAGATATCTTCCTCAAGATATCCATTCAAGAATGCCGTTTTCACATCCATTTGCCATATTTCATAATCGAAATAGGCTGCAACGGCAAGCAATGTGCGGATGGATTTTAGCATAGCCACTAGGAAAAAGGTATCCTGATAGTCAATGCCTTCGCGTTGACTATAACCTTTTGCCACTAGTCTAGCCTTGAATGTCTCCACATTTCCATCTGCACCAATCTTTCTCTTGAAGATCCATTTACACCCAATAGGTACTATACCTTCTGGTGGATCTACCAAGGTCCAGACTTGGTTTGAGTGCATCGAGTCAATTTCTGACTGCATTGCCTCTAGCCATTTCTCGGAGTCGATATCTGATATCGCCTCATTGTAGGTTTTGGGATCATCACCATGAGCACCATTACCTACGAGGAACATTTTCTCTACTTTCTTCTGAAATAATACCTAAGTATCTTTCAGGGGGATGGAAAACTCTTTCCGATCTATGAGGTGGAGGAGGTAGTGTTCTTATTGGCTCAACCTGATTTGGTTCCAATTGGTCCTTAGCTCGTTGCACTTGTGAGACTTTCTCATCAAGCTTGATCTACTTTCCAATGCCGCTATCTTGAATAAACTATTTTTCAAGAAAGATGGCATGTCGACTCACAATCACATTGTGGTCTTCTGGAATGTAGAAATAGTATCCTAATGACTCTTTAGGATATCCTATGAATCGAGCTCTGAAGGACCTAAACTCTAACTTGTCCACTTGTTGTCTTTTGACATGAGCCGGACAACCCCAAATTCTAAGATGACTCAGACTTGATTTCTTACCGTGCCATATCTCACACGGTGCGGTAGGAATGGTCTTAGAGGGAACCCTATTCAGTGATAAATTGAAGTTAACAATGAATGTCCCCAAAGAAAATCAGGGAGATCTATGAAGCTCATCATGGATTGAACCATATCCAATAGGGTCTGATTTCTCCATTTTGAAACCTCGTTGAGTTGAGGTGTTCCTGGTGGAGTCCATTGAGAGACCTTAATTTACCTTGAAGTGGGTAATCCTATTATCCGTTGATGATCCTATAAGCAGCGAAAGGTTCTGGATCTAGCCATGCAAGTGCCTGGCCTCTATCGGTATCCACTCAGGTTGGATCTAGAGATCCTCTTCTTCTCTATCATATCTCCAAAAATTAGATCTGGATCTACTCTGGAGGATCTTCAAAACTCCTTTTGAAGATCAGCAGTCGTGCTTTGCAGCAGTGCAGCCTTCTAGCTTTCACTCACCTTACGTTGATCTGGATCGCACCAACCAAGCTCCAAAACTCTTTTGGACGTGGAGACGAGAGGGAGAAGGTGGGTTTGGCATGGAGGAAGAGGGGAGAGGTAGCCTTGGGGTGTGCGGTTTGAATTTCTAAAACTTAATTTGAGTTAGGCGTAGAGTCCTATTTATAGACTGTCTGTGATCCAACTCCTCTTCTTCCCAACCAATCATAACTCTTTGTGAAATTAGATCTAAATTTGATTGGTGGGAATAGAGTTCCCTGGATTCCTCCTTAGAGGGTGCCTAAGATTAGTCAAAGTTGCTTCTTAGGAGAACTCTAATTGGAATCCAAAAAGGAGATGGAGTCCCTATCCAACAAGGACTCCTAGGCGCCTCCAACTTAGGCACAAGCCAAGGGTGGCGTGCGCCCTCTTCCTTACCAGGTTCTGGCAGGGGGACAGGCTCCCACCAGCTCTCCAATAGGTGTGTGAAATACGGACAAAAGTCAAAGTATCAATGGTCAATATTTGACCAGTCAAAGGTAGACTTTTGACCAAAGTCAAAAAACAAGAAATGACAGGTGACCAAAAATGGCAGATAATGTCTTACAAAATAAGACAACCTTTTTTGACTTGGACAACCTCTAGTCAGACCATATGAAGGCCTCTGATTGAGCACAAACTCCTTTGGCTCAGATAGGATAACTTATTTGTGATAGCAAAAGAAGAACGTTAGGTTCAATCGAGTGCTAGCACGATTTCTTTGAACCTAATTGAATCTCATTCAGATCAATTGAATTGGATCAATTCAATTGATGATCACCAGATTCAAATCGTTGTTTGTGTGATCCAGTTAAGTTCAGTTCTATATGGTAATAGGATATGTCATGATCTCTATCATCAACATCATCGAAACTCCTTTCGATGGATTAGAACTCTTCTGATTCGAATAGCTAGAATGATCGATCATCTAAATCATTCTAATTGCTCTCAAAATCCACCAGTGACACCTAGCAGTATATGGTGGCAACCCATTAGAGTTGAATGCGAACCTCTTGGTACAGCTACTTGTGTGATTAAGTTCTTCTATCTTGAACCTTGATCAGATTAGGGTTAAGGTGAACTCGTCAAACCCTAGTCTCTATCATATGATGTAATAATTCGATTTCAAGTCCAATGTGAAAACCTAAATAGAAACTCTTTCTATTATTTCACTCTGCCATGGCCATGGGCTTCTGGATTTGATTCTCATGATCATCATAGGGCTGCTCCTCTACCACCAGGGTTGATAGATTCCATCTTGATGCTATCCACTTCCTACAATGAACATGCTATAGCCAACATACACCTCAGGGTTTCATATGGCTATCAGAGCAAGGTTCTACCCCCCAAGTTGTTAAGATTGATTTTAATTTATTCATATTAAGAAAATAAATGATTTTAGCCATGTATATTATGAGATTGATCAGATCTAAAATTCAAAAAATAATTAAAATTAAATATTTTAGATCTAAGATTAGAAAACATGCATGACAGTTCTAAAATAGAATAGTTTCTATAAATAGTCTCTGCATGTTTGTTTAATTAATTTGATTAAATCATATTTTAGATCTATTTATTACTATTTTTTAATATTATATTATTATATAACATCTAAAAAATAGTAAAATAAAATTATTTAATTTTTAACTCATATGAGATATGATTGGATGCTGTCAGACTAGTTGTTAGAATAGTTCTACATAGTTGTTTAGCATTAGAGTTATTATTTTGATAAGATCAATTTAAATCTTAATTTTTTAAGATTATTATGAGATAATTGATTCCTGAGAATATGCATGATTTGATACATTGAGATGTATGCAAAGATATCCACCATGATTAGCATCTAGTTTGTATATGAGATATATATGATATAGATCTAAAATTATCTTTGTAGTATTAACATGTTTTCCTGATTAAGGAGTTCTTCTTAGCCGTCGGTCATAAGAGATAAGAAGGGTTTAAGAGCTCTCTCTCCCATCCGATTGGGGTGTTTCCTATGGACGTTAGGATGCTGGACAAACCGCACGACTTCGTCCTTAATCAAGAACCCAAACTACTTTTCTGCAAAAACCCTAGATCCTAAAACCCTAGGATTTATATGCATATTTTATTTATAAAACCCTACTTAATTAAGAATTAAGATTATGGAATATTAATTAGGTCTAAAATTAAAAAATTTCATATCTAAGATATATTCATAATACTGGGTTCTGGGCTTGGGTAGCTCAATTAGATCAAGCGGTTTGATCAAACTGAATCAAGAGTTTGGTAGATGGATCAACAATGCTTAAATTGACCAGCCTAATAGGGGTAAGTCTGGATCAAGATCGAGTCATGATCAAGCAACACCTAATTAGGATCAGATGTTAGAGTCTGGATTGTAAGTGAAGGAAAATCCTTATTTTCCAAACCAGGTTCGTTCAGATCTGATCGAATCAAGAGATATATTTCAAAAAATTTTCTTTATCCTAATTAGATCTGAGATATTTCAGATCTATTATTTATCTTTATAAAATAAAAATAAAATCTAAATAAATTAAATCAAATTTAATTTATTGATAGTGGGTAATCTTATTACTCGTTGATGATCCTTGTAAGCAGCGGAAGGTTCTGAATCTAGCCACGCAAGTGCCTGGCCTCTACGGTATCCACTTGCGGCTGGATCTCGAGATCCTCTCTTTCTCTATCATGTCTCCAAAAATTAATCTGGATCTATTTGGAGGATCTTCAAAACATCCTTTGAAGATCAGAGTTGTTCTTTGTGCAACGCAGTGCAGCCTTCTAGTTCCTCTTTCTCTGTCTGGATCGCCACCAACCAAGCCCAAAAACTCTTTTGGCATGGAGAGGAGAGGGAGAAGATGGTTTGCCATGGAGGAGAGAGGGGAGAGGAATCCTTGGGGCTGGGAACTGAATTTCTAAAACTTATTTGAGTTGGGCGAGAGTCTATTTTATAGACTATGTGTGATCCAACTCCTCTTCTTCCCAACCAATCAACCCTTTGTGAAATCAGATCTAAATCTGATTTGTGGAAATAGAGTCCCTAGATTCTCCTTAGATGGTGCCTAAGATCAGTCAAACGTTGGTTCTTAGAAGAAAGTCTAATTAAATCCAAAAAAGACGAGGAGTCCCATCCAACAGGACTCCTGGTGCCTCCAGCTTGGGCACATGCCCAAGGGTGGCTGCCCTCCTCCTTTGCCAGGTTTGGCAGGGGGACAAGCCCCCCATCTCTTCAATAGTGCATGAACAGGACAGAAGTCAAATGTCAATGGTCAATATTTGACAGTCAAAGATAATTTTTGAACCAAAGTCAAAGACGAAGAAATTGGTAGTGACCAAAAATGCATAGTATATCTTAAAATAAGACAACCTTTTTTACCTTGGAAAGCCCAGTAGACCAAGTGAAGGCCTCTTATTGAGCATAAACTCCTTTGGCTCAGTACAGACAACTTATTTATGATAGTAAAAGAAGAATGTTAGGTTCAATCGGAGTGCTAGCACGATTTCTTGAACTAATTGAATCTCATTCAGATCAATTGAACTTGAAGTTCAATTGATGATCATCACAATTCAAACCCTTGTTTGTTGTATCCATTAGGTTCATTCTGTATGGTAATGATAATATCATGATCTCTATCATCGACTATCATCGAAACTCCTTTTGATGGATCAGAACTCTTCTGATTCTGAAAGCTAGAATGATCGATTATCTAATCATTCCAATTGCTCCCAAAATCACCAGTGACACCTAGGATATATGGTGGCAATCCATAGAGCTGAATGCGAACCTCTTGTGTAGCGCTACCTGTGTTGATTAGTTCTTCTATCTTGAGCACCGATAGATTAGGGTTTAGGTGAACTTGTCAAACCCTATTCTCTATCATATGATGTAATCATTCGATTCAAGTCCATGTGAAAACACTAAATAGAAACTCTTTCTATTATTTCACTCTACCATGGCCATGGCTTCTGGACTTGATTCTCATGATCATCATAGGGCTTGCTCCTCTACCACCGAGGTAGATAGATTCCATCTTTGATGCATATCCATCTACAATGAACATGCTATAGCCAACATACACCTCAGGGTTCCGTATGACTAGGGAGACTGAGTTATGGTGTAGTCAAACTATAAACACCCTCAAGGTGAACTCGATGCACCTCAGGTCAAACAAACCAGGACACACCACTACAGCATCGAGTTTAGTCATTCGACGAGAAGGTAGACTTCCTAATGACTACTTAAGGTGGTCACGCTCAGTCCTCTTTTCTAACAAGTATCTATACTCTTCCTTCGCGTGTCTCCATCGTAGACTCAAGACTCATCTACTAAAGAGAAGTGATTTACACTAACCTTCCGAATCAATCACCATCCTTTGATGATCCTATGGTGGGAGCATTTTATGAGTTAAAATGATTATTCATGTCTTAAATTTTCAACTCTTGAAAATATGAATTATCATTACATTAACTCAAAGGATGTATCACAGACACTAAATACACATATGTGATAGAAATATAACCCATTTTATTTATTATATATAATTTATAGAAGTGTATTACAAGTGTTCACAATTTGGCTTCTAGGGCACATATATCTAACAATCTCCCACTGTCCTAGAAGCCAATTGGCTACAAGTCTAAGTTCCATTTCTCAGTGGGTTCGATTCTATCTGCTGGCCCAATGGTTTGTAAGTGGGTCTGCCACATTGTCTGTGAGTCAACTCTCTTGACCTCAACGTAACCCTTCTCGAGGTAATCACGGATAGAGTGGTATCCCGCTCAATGTGCTTGAGATTTCTGGTGAGACCTTGGCTCTTAGCAAGGGCTATGGCGCCATTGTTGTCACGTATAGTATAGACGAATGGCATCTGATGGCATTACTCCAATTTCTTTGTAGGCAAAAACCTTCTATATACAAATCCTTACGCGAGGTCCTGTCAGCGAATGCTTTACGCGCATTACCTATCAAACCTCATACAAATCCAATAGAGATACCGCGACCCTCGCCTATACATTAATAGACTTCGACACTTCCTTCCGCTCCGAGCAGCCACCATGAATACACTTCTCGACTGTCGCAATCACTCCACCCCACCATATTACCTCGGACGATGAAATCCAGAAACCAAGATACATAATAGGATAATTACAAACAAGGACATATATAGAGATCTCAATTAACACAAGAACCATCATATCTTAGTTCTTCCTCAACGAAATATAACAGGCGAGACATTTTACACCGCGCTCTACCGCTGTCATAAAATTTGACTAAGATACTGTGTACAATATACAACACGCTCGCGCGCTCCAACCCCCTAACTACTCAGGTCGTCCGTACATAGAACATGGCATTACATGAGGCTCCTATGCAGAAGCATAAAGGGATCTTGGCTCCATTGACCGTTCTATTTCAAATACAAGAAGAGTGTGCTCGTCTTCCTCTATGGCCAAAAACGACATGAATACCATGTCTGAAGGTATTAATCCCCTGCTAAGAGTTTTCCATACTAAACCTCTTAGTACTTTCTCTATCGCGTACAGCTCTCTATAAAGACACAGTCTCCGTCTAATATACTCTATCACCGTACTCGCCCTCAATTAGATAAAGGATGCTTCACCATAGGTCTTTGGAGAACTCTCCCCACCTTGGCAACACATAATTGACCTGCCTCTCTCCATCTCGACGCCTGTTTCGCGCCCTAAATAACTACCAAGAAATAAACAAACCACAACCTAACAGCAGGAACGAACTTCTCGCCCTCTTTTCGCACACATTATAATACATTTTTTTGATGAGTTCTTTTTTATGAAAACGGATTTCAGCTCCATAGAACATATACCTAAAGTCATATATGGACCTTTGCAAAGAACATACGCAATAAATAATAGATATCACGCTTGTAACCTTGGTACTTTCAATATAATATCTATCCTTCAAGATATACCATTCAAAGACTCGCACATATATATAAGGCCATGCCATATTCTTAATAACACTGGAAACATGCAACAGAGCCACAAAAGAACGAAATGTGTGATGAAACCGAATTTAGCTAGCACTCACAAGGCATATCCTGAAATAACATAAGAACATATAACGATAATAAGCATAATAAACCTCTCTCTCCACATACTAGCGATTGAACTGTCTCCATTTCTTACACTTAATATTTTGGCACTAATAATACCAGTACATAGGACTACTCTCCTTCGCGAGATAAGAGACAAGCTACACTCAAGATTGGTTTGAGTCTGAGGTCAATTTCTGAACCATAACAATATAAGACACATAACTAGGCCAGCTTTGCGGGTCGATATCTCGTTTCAGCCACTAACATAGATAAGAGTACACATACCTCCTAAGGATCATCATCATGAGCACCATTACCCTAACAAGGCGAATAATATTTTTATATTAACTTTTGAAAATAACATACCATCTCGTATCCCTTCATAGGACATGGCCGACAAACATACAATATATAACCGACATTGTGCGGCCCCAGCTAATAATATCTATTGGAACCCTGATTTTGCTAAAATATAAACATACATAACGCTGTATAATGTGAGACTTCCTTCAAGCACCCTTTTACAATAATACACATTTTTGATAAAACTATTTCGAAAAGATGTGATGACTCACAATCATATTGTGGTCTTTTGGCTCACCATGTAGCAGAGATAGTACTCCTACGACCTCGCTCCTTAATATATCCTCTGAATTCGAGCTCTGGAAGACCTAACCAAGATAACTCTGCTCTTTGTCCTCCTTCTGACACCAGAGACCCGGACAACTTCTAAAGCGTGCTTGATTCCTACCGTGCCATATCTCACCATTAGACAAAAAAAGAAACCAAACCAAACCAAAACGGTCGGTGTTTGGGTTTGTGATAAATATACCAAACGAACAATGAATAATCCTCCCCAAAGAAAATTCAGGCGATCTATGAAGCTCATCACGGTGACCTCTCAACACATAACACAAAAGGTTTGATATATACAATAACACCCTCTGAAACCATCGTTGAAGTGAGTGCCTCCGGTGGAGATCACATTAGAACGCAAAAAAACTCAACCAACAACCCACACAAACACAACCGTCAACCTACCCCCCAGCCAACAAAAAAACACCGAACCAGAGACGAAAAAAACTGAAAAAAAACATAAATTATATTACGGCGGGTTAATGACAAAAGTGACTTTTTTTATCTATTTAATTTTATTCTAGTTATATAAATTTGGACAAATATAACTGAATATATGTGCCCTAGAAGCCAGAATTGGCTGACACTTGTAATACACTTCTAGGGGCAAAATTATAATTTTGACTAAAATCAATAAAATGGATTATTTTCTATCACATATGTGTATTTAGTGTCTGTGATACATCCTTTGAGTTAATGGTAATGATAATTCATATTTTCAAGAGTTGAAAATTTAAGACATGAATAATCATTATTAACTCATAAAATGCTCCCAACCATAGGATCATCATGAGGATGGTGATTGATCCGGAAGGTTGGTGTACAATCGCTTCTCTTTAGTAGATGAGTCTTGAGTCTACGATGTGGAGACATCAAAGCGAGAGTACAGGATACTCGTTAGAGAACGAGGGCACTGAGCGTGACCACCTCGAGTAGTCATTAGGAAGTCTACCTTCTCGTCAATGACTGACTCGATGCTGCAGTAGTGTGTCTGGTTCTTTGACCTGAGATGCATCGGTAGTTCACCTTGAGGGTGTTATAGTTTGACTACACCATTACTCGGTCTCCTAGCCATTCGGAACTCCTGAGGTGTATGTTGGCTATAGCATGTTCATTGTAGGAACTGGATTGCATCAAGATGGAATCTATCTACCTCGGTGGTAGAGGAGCAGCCCTATGATGATCATGAGAATCAAGTCCAAGAAGCCCATGGCCATGGCAGAGTGAAATAATAGAAAGAGTTTCTATTTAGCTTTTCACATCGGACTGAATCGAATGATTACATCATATGACAGAGACTAGGGTTTGACGAGTTCACCTTAAACCCTAATCTGATCGGGGCTCAAGATAGAAGAACTTAATCACACAGGTAGCTGCACCAAGAGGTTCGCATTCAGCTCTGATGGGTTGCCACCATATACTGCTAGGTGTCACTGGTGGATTTTGGGAGCAATTAGAATGATTTAGATGATCGATCATTCTAGCTGTTCGAATCAGAAGAGTTCTGATCCATCGAAAGGAGTTTCGATGATGTCGATGATAGAGATCATGACATATCCCATTACCATACAGAACTGAACCTAACTGGATCACACAAACATAAGGGTTTGAATTTGGTGATCATCAATTGAACTAATCCAGTTCAATTGATCTGAATGAGATTCAATTAGGTTCAAGGAAATCGTGCTAGCACTCGATTGAACCTAACGTTCTTCTTTTACTATCATAAATAGTTGTCCTGACTGAGCCAAAGGAGTTCGTGCTCGATTAGAGGCCTTCACTTGGTCTGATTGGAGCTTGTCCAAGTCAAAAAAGATTGTCTTATTTTGTAAGATATTATCTGCCATTTTTGATCACCTGCCATTTTTCGTCCCTTGACTTTGGTCAAAAGTTGACCTTTGACTGGTCAAATGTTGATCATTGACACTTTGACTTTTGTCCATGTGTCATGCACCTATTGAAAAGTTGGTGGGGGCTTGACCCCCTACCAAAACCTAGCTAGGAGGAGGGCGCACGCCAAGGAAAAGTTGGTGGGGGCTTGACCTCCTACCAAAACCTAGCTAGGAGGAGGGCGCACGCCACCCTTAGCGTGCGCCCAAGCTGGAGGCGCCCAGGAGTCCCTATTGGATAGGGACTCCATCTCCTTTTTGGATTTCGATTAGAGTTCTCCTAAGAACCAAGTTTGACTGATCTTAGGCACCATCTAAAGGAAGAATCCTAAGGGACTCTATTTCCACCAATCAGATTTAGATCTGATTTCACAAAGGGTTGTGATTGGTTGGGAAGAAGAGGAGTTGGATCACGCATAGTCTATAAATAAGACCCTGCGCCCAACTCAAAGAGCATTGGAAAAAGAATTCAGTTCCCACGCCCCAAGGATTCCTCTCCTCTCCTCCTCCATGGCAAATCCATCTTCTCCCTCTCCTCTCCATGCCCAAAGTGTTTTGGGTTCTTGGTTGGTGCAATCCAGACGAGAGAAAGACAACAGAAAGCTAGAAGTCTGCGTTGCTACAAAGAACAACTACTGATCTTCGAAGGATGTTTTGAAGATCCTCCAAATTAGATCCAGATCTAATTTTTGGAGACATGATAGAGAAGAAGAGGATCTCGAGATCCAGCCCAAGTGGATACCGATAGAGGCCAGGCACTTGCGTGGCTAGATTCAGAACCTTCCGCTGCTTACAGGATCATCAACGAGTAATAAGATTACCCTACATCAACATAAATTAAATTTGATTTAATTTATTTAGATTTTATTTTTATTATTAGAATAATGGGATCAGATCTGAAATATCTCAGATCTAATTAGGATCAAAGATAAAAATTTTTGAAATATATCTCTTGATTCGATCAGATCTGAATGAACCTGGACCGAAAAATCAGGATTTTCCTTCACAGAAGTCCTAGTCATGCAAGGAATCCTTCTTTACACCTTTCTTGGATCCTTTTCTTGCTG
This sequence comes from Cocos nucifera, assembly GCA_006176705.1. Lineage (NCBI taxonomy): Eukaryota > Viridiplantae > Streptophyta > Magnoliopsida > Arecales > Arecaceae > Cocos > Cocos nucifera. The sequence continues at coordinate 38,985 of QRFJ01004297.1, read as the reverse complement.
GTTCTAGGTATTCCAGATCTTGGTGAGGACTTCTACATCTACTAGGAGTCAAGAAAAAGGAGCCCTCCAACATCTAGTTGCTTGAGGAGGAAGAAGAAAGGAGATCTATTAGGAAAGAAAAATTCTGCACACCCTCTTTCAAGGTATTCTCTTGAATCAACTTTGTGAAATGCTGTGATCGTGTTAGGCATGAACTTTTAGCAGTGGGTTGAAGGTTTATATTAAGAAGTTTGATGGAATGGGAAGCTTCTCGATATGAAAAGTTAGGGTGGAGGATTTGTTGATCCAACTCAGGTTGGATCCGACCTTGGAGGGAAGGTTGGAGGATATGATGGATAGGTAGTAGAGTTCCTTAGAAAGGAGGACATGTTTGATGATTAGGGGCTATTTGGCGGACTCAATTTTGTATGACATGTTAGAGAAAGGGTCACCTAAGGGGTTATGGTCAAGGTTGCACACCATGTATATGGGGAAGAACATGTACAATAAGTTAATGCTGAAAAAGCAATTATACAGTCCTTCAATGCATGAAGGTGATGACATTATGGTGCATATTCAGTGGTTCAACTAGATGAGCATAGATTTGCTGAATCTTAGGATGAAGATGGAAGAGGAGGACAAGAGCTTGCTCTTACTATGCTTATTGCCGGTAGTTTCAATCCCTTGGTGATGACTTTGCAGCATGGAAAAGAGACACTACACTATGAGGAGATAGTCTTAGTTTTCGGATCCAATGAGTAGTGGAAATGGATGACAAAGGAGGATATTTCTTAGAGGGCCTTGTTGTAGGGGAGAGGCCTAGGAGAGAAAAGGATAGGAGCAAGCACAAGAGACAAAATAAGTCCCAAAAAAGCAGCAAGAAGGCAAGGTGCTTCAAATATAATGAAGCAAGGCACTTTAAGTGAGATTGTTTGCTTAAGAAGAAGTGCAAGGGAGAAATGGAAGGGACTGATTTCCTAGGTGTTGTTACTGATTCAGAGGAGGGGATTTCTTCTTGATGGTTTTGGAAGGGTCCATGGTATGTGAAGGAGCGGTAGAGGGGCAATAGGAGGCCTAATAGGGCAGCATTGGATAGCTGACCTCATTTTTAGTTGTCTTTTGCAGGTGCACTAGAAGGACTCAATATTTAGGTGGAGCATCATCTAGAGATGCTTCCACATGTGGAGGGAGGTTTAGCACAAGTTTAAAGCCAAAAGGTATAAGGGAAGAAGAAAAATTCTAGCCCCAGCGGCAATATTGCATAGCATAAGTCGATCAGAATGTGCAGTAGTTGGAAAAGAATGGCTCTAAGGAGATGGTGTCATATGCATTGTGATAAGAGCACGATGTTAATGTTAAGATACCATATTTATTAGTTTAATTTTGATTTCTTAAATTGATTAAAAATAGGAAGTAAGTAGTGAGTCGGATCGAATCCATAGAGAAAATAGTGTTTTAGTTTTGAAATCTTTAATTTTTGTAAAAAAAAGAGTTTGAAAATAAAATTAAAGTCTAAAAATAAAATTAAAAATAAAAGTATAAATTAAAAGGTGTAGAAAATTAAACTTGGTACTAAGATCTACTAATTAGATCTTAGCATCTACTTGCAATGAAACTAAAGACCAATAATTAAATTTACAATAAAAATAAAGTGCATGAAATTTAAATAGCTAGAAAGTAAAATTTGCATTAATTAAAAATTAATTCAAAATTTAAATATATGAAATTAAAAGAAAAATAAATAAAAATAAAAATTAAAAATAAGCTTATCCTGATCTTGGGTCGGCGTTGGCATGGAGATGGTATAGAAGTCTAGCTCTTCCTCTCAACACCGTCTGCCTCAAAGCCACCTTAAACCCAAGCATGGCTCTAACCTATACCATCACCTTCCCATGATTGAAGATGATTGATTTTGTTGGCCTAAAGTCCTTTAAATAGAGTTAGGTGGGCTGGAGTATTTTCTTCTAGGCAATGTGGGACTAAGGGAGTGCTTTGATCGTCAAAATTGGAGAAATCCTAGTGAAAATCGGATTAAAAGAATCTTTGGATTGAATCCTGTGCAATTCCATGAGTTTTGGCCATCAAATCTTTATCAAAACATCCAAAAAATGCCAAAAATTGATGTATAATAGCCCAGATCAAGTTGGATTGAATTTTGGCTGTTGGATCGAGCAAATGGGTGGTTCTGGGCCGTCAGATCGTGTCAAAAATCATTCTAAATCCTTTTTCCAGTTAGATTGAATTCTAGCCATCTGATCATGCCTGATGATGAAGTTTCAACCATCAAATCATCATTGGGAGTCTTGATCATCATCGAGAGCTCGATCGACCATTCGATCAAGCTTCGGAATGTTGTCAGCCATCCGATCGCGCATTGGGAAGAGATAAAAATTGAATCAAGGTAGGAAAAAACCCCACCATCGGATCTGGACCGCAAACAACCACAGTCGTAGGATGGTATAATTACTGTTCATATGGACCATGTAGACCGAGTGTACCATAAACCATAACCAATCACCATGCACCTTGGTCCATGAAATTACCATTTTATCCCTATATCCCGTGATGAATTTTCTGTAAACCCTTTGAGGATCTTGGTCTACCACATAGCAGCCTGTGATTCGCTGCCTTCTACTGAGCTGGCGGTCCATTCTTGGTTTCGTGGACCGGCAGGTCGACTTCAGTGGTTGAGTTGGCTTGGACAATGCACCAGTTAAGCCGAATGTGGTAGCTTGGCTGGGCGAGCTGGCTAAGCCAAATTATTTCTTTAATTTTTTTCTTTTTTCTTTGAAAATTCATATCCGCTCTATTTTAACTCTGTTTTGCTCCAAACTTACTTCATTGTGACCAAAAAATTAGCATTTTCCATTAGTAAATATATTTTCTAAAATAGATAAATAAAAATATTTAATTCTTAAAAATAAATATAAATTATTTAATAAATTAATATTTTTATTGATGAATTTATTGTACTTATCACACCCCCAACTTAAGCTTTGCTCATCCTCAAGTAAAGAAAAATTTAGTTTTAGGTACTTTTAATTTTAGAGTTTCAAATTTTACTGAGCAATTTTTAAAATGGCCATTGATATTCAGTAGAACTTAAGTGAGATATATCATTGGGATATTAATACTTACCAATATAAAAATTAAGTGAAGAACATTTAATTTTTCTAATTTTTTTCTAAATTATCCCTATTTTAATCTCTAAATTATCTAAACTTTCATATACGCAAGTGTATTGTTACTTCTATCCTTCATTTATTGATATTTTTTTATTCACATTGTCCACTTTTTTATGCGAATATCATTGCTTACTTAGGCAATGAGACTTGATTGCTCGATGGAAAACTAATATATTTTAGTTATTTATTTATTTATTTTTAACGTTATATCACTATTGAGTGCCTTAACTTCTTAAGCTTTCTATTTGATCCATATAGCGAGTCTTGAGCCAATGACTCCCAAATCAGTTGACTTTAGGGCACTAGGTATAAAATATCCCTCGAGTTTACTAGCTCAAATCAAACAGGCTATGAGTTAAAACTAGTTTTACAACGAGCTTCTTCATCCTTCCCACCTTTTGATGCAAAATTCAATGCTTACTTAGGCAAAAAGGCTCGATTACTCAATGAGAAGTACTTGACAACTATTTTATTTTTAATTATTTTTTAATATAAAAAATATACAGTTATTCTACACAAGCCTATAAAAAGTAGACTCTTCTTTTGATGTTGGTAGAAAAAATAAAAAGTGCTCAAAGAAAAATTATTTATATTCTAGACTTAACTCTTTATTAGATTTTTTTAATACTTGGTCCCTCAATATCTCACAAATTTTTTGATCTATGCATCATTTTTCTTTTTAAAAATGCTTAGTTCAACTCAATTTTTAAGTATAATTGGGTGTCTAAATGCTAAATACTAACTTCTTCAAGAACTTAAAAATTTTAAAATTTTTATTATTCTCCCTCCAACTTAATCGATATTATCCTCAATAGAGAAAAGAAATAAAGGATATAATAAAGAACAGAAAGCAATACACCTGACTCAATATGTATTTATGGTCTAGCATATGCCTTTAAAAATTTGGGCTCTCCCTCCAACTTATTCAAAATATCCTAAAAAGATAAATCAAAAAAATAAATTAGATACAAAAAAACTAAATATTGAGTTGCCTTCCAATAAGCGCTAAGTTTATCGTCTTTAGCCAGACACAAGATAGCTTACTTATCCCATATCAAATACTAGATTGACAAATTCCAATGATTTTGCATTGCCAATCTTAGGAAAATAGTTTGTAATTCCATTATTAATTTATATATTTTTTTAATTTTAAGATAATAGTATGCGATCCCATTCTTAGATCCTTATTTATTGAGAATTTTTTCTATTTGTTCTTCTAGAATGCTCATAAATTGAGTTTTTGTATTAGAAGTTAAGTTTGATGCAATGGGTACTAGAAGGATGACTAAAGGCTAGTTTAATTATAGAGGTAAATTAATATGATCTTGATTAAATAACTTCATTGACACTTCATTACATGCCTCTTGATTTTTATAAGAAGAACCGGCTTCTAAGATTGAAGCAAATAGGATTTTAGATTTATAAGTCTCGAATAAATCATCTATTCTCTTTTTCTCTATGTTCATCTCATTTAAATTACAACCAGCATCAATACTAGTTTCGAACTCTGGTTCTTTTATGTAGTTAGTTTTAGTACTAACCCGTTCTTCTAAATTTCTATTTTGGCTAGCATCAGTACTAGCCTCTCTTACCTGATCTTGGCATGAATCCATAAGAATTCTATAACTTTTAAGTTCAAAACTTACTTTAGCATTCTTTAATTAGGAATTCTTAAGTCGGACATTGGATTGATAATTAGATGCAGGTGGTTGTTGGACATTAGGTGGATTGTTTATATGAATCGATTGGCTTGACAATTGACCTAGTTCTCTTCTTATGGTAGACTCAGCATTTATCCTATTTGTGCCTCTAGCCTAGTGATAGATTTCTATTGAGTCAATATTGATTGTTGTTGATTTAGAATTAATTATTGTAATTGATTAAATCTATCATCGACTAGATTGGTCTATTAAGGAGGTGGGTATAATGGCTGGATGGACTGACTAGGCTGACTACTATTATAGGTATAGTTTTAATATTAGGGCCTATTTTGATAATTTTGCATAAGTAGAATTTGGGTCTGTGCCTGAGTCTATTGGAATATCCAAGAAAAATTAGTGTGGTTCCTCCAATCTGGATTATATGTATTTGAAAAAGGATCATTAACTGGCTTGGAGTAGTATTGTGCAACTTGAGCTTGTTCTTGGATAAAAAATAAAAATTGTACAGCCATGGGACATTCACTCATATTATGGATTGGGCTAGCACAAATAGAATAAATCTCTTGATAATTAGAATATGGTCGATGTGCATTGTGCAGGAGTTTGTTGACCTAGAATTAGGAGTTGATCTAATTTCTGAACAAGAAAGTTCACTTTATTTATCAAATTCAAATCAGTCTTAGAACTAGATTCGGGATTATAGACTTCTGCCCGTTCTTGGTAAAAAGATAATGAAGTATGGTTAATTGAGTTTTCACTCAGGGTTTCAAATAAGACATTGGCTTCATCTTCACTTTTATTCATGAATGCACCTCCACAAGATACATCTACCATTAGTTTATAATGGTCTTCTAAACCCTCATAGAAATTTTGAACTATTTGCCACTTAGACAAACCTTAGTATGGGCATTTTCTAAGAAGTTCCTTAAGTCACTCCCATGACTCATGAATTTGTTCTCCTGAAAGCTGAGCAAATCTAGTGATAGCTTGCCTCATGGTGTTAGTTTGGCCTATGGAATAAAATTTTTTAAGAAATTCACTTTGCAATTCAGCCCAGGCTTTGATTGGTCTTTCTATTATGCCAAGCCAAAACTTGGCTTTGTCCTTTAATAAAAAAGAAATAAAATTATTCTAAGGGCATCATCAGTTAAATTTTGAAATCTCACCGTAGAGCATATTTTTAAAAATTCATTCAGATGCTTATAAGGATCTTCATTTATTTTTCTATAGAAAGATGGGAGCATCTGGATTGTGGTCGACTTGATCTCATAGTAGCTAGCATGGATATAAGGTAATTGGATACAAGTCGATGGGTTATAGGTAGAAAAAATAAAATATTTCTTCATCCATCAAGATGGAACTCTAAGATTTTCGGCCATTTGACTATTATCTGGTTCAATATGATTCAATCATTTAATTTCATAATTGTGTTCAACTAGGTCAGAAAGATCTCCTATCATGCATGTACTAGTGCAACCTTATCGTATGGTTCCAAACTTTTTAGATTTTTTTTATTTTTTTATTTTAATAATTTTTATTATTTTATTTATATTATTATTATTTTTAATTTAATTTAATTTAATTTTTATTTTATTTTTTAAGAAAAAGAAGAAAAAAGAAAGAGGAGTTCTAAAGAAGAGGTCTTAAGGAGTTCTAGAACTAAGAAGAGAAAAAAAATAAGTTTTAATTAGATTTAATATTAGTTAGCAATCAAATTAGGCAACCAATCCTGACTAAGGGTTATCCTAAATCTAGATAGCTTCTAACTACCAAGGTCACCTTTAAGCCCTCCAAGTGTAAGATCAGCCACTCAACTGGTCAGATAAGTATAAGGTTGGTGGGAGTTCTCCCATTGCTTGTCTTAGACACTAATTATGCTTGGCTAGCTAATCTAACGTAATTAATTATAAACCACTTTTCTTTGGGCCAAGTCATCCCTAAACCACTTTTCTTAAACATCAGTCAAACTAACTAATCCTAATCTGGTCCAACTCTTAGAATTTCTTATCCTATTGAGCTTGAGTTCCTAGAGTCGATATCTAATTAATTTTAATTTAAAGATTTAGGTCAATGCAAGATGCTAGTTAGTTGTTTGTGGGCCAAGAAAGGATGATCAAATTCCCAACTTATCTTATTTAATGGGTATTGCTCTTAAATTGATTTAATGATGAGTATGCACAATCACTTTCAGATAAGAGATTCTATGCAACTAAATTGATTTAATTGAACTTGAAGAGCTTACCTTATCTCCAACGATCACCAAAAAAAATAAAAAAATAAAACTAAATCTAATATGATGGATGCTCTAAATAATTAGAATTTTTAATCTTATCATGAACCTTTTAATTAGTTTTAAGTTGATATTTTTTAAAAATTAATTTAAAAATAAAATAAATAATAATAATAAAAAGAGATATAGGGTTAGGGTTATCTCACCAAGCAAAATTGGAAGCTTCCTCCATGCCCTAATCATTTTATTTTTTTCCTCTCTCTTTTTTTTTATTTTTCTACAAAAGAAATAAAAAAAAAGTTACTAAGCTTTATTTATTGACAAATCAAAAAAATAAAAAATTTATGTATAATTAATTTATAATAAAATCAAAGAAATAAAAAAAAATAGCATCTATTTCTTCTCTGGCAACGGCATCAAAAACTTGATAAGAGCATAATGTTATCATGAAGACATCGTATTTATTAATTTAATTTTAATTTCTTAAATTGATTAAAAATAGATAGTAAGTAGTGAGTCAGATCGAATTCATAGAGAAAATAGTATTTTAGTTTTGAAATCTTTGATTTTTGTAAAAAAAAGAGTTTGAAAATAAAATTGAAGTCAAAAAATAAAATTATAAATAAAAAGCAAAAATTAAAAGGTATAGAAAATTAAACTTGGTACTAAGATCAACTAGTTAGATCTTAGCATCTATTTACAATAAAATTAAAAAGCAATAATTAAATTTATAATAAAAATAAAGTGCATGAAATTTAAATATCTGAAAAGTAAAATTTGCATTAATTAAAATTTAATTTAAAATTTAAAAACATGAAATTAAAAAGAAGAAAAATTAAAAATTAAAAATAAGCTGATCTTGATATTATATCAGCATTGGCATTGAGATAGCATAAAAGTCCAGCTCTTCCTCTCGGCACCATCTGCCTCGAAGCCATCTTGAACCCAAGCATGGCTCTAACCTGTACCATCATCTTTTTATGATCGAAGATGATTGATTTTGTTAGCCTAGAGTCCTTTAAATAGAGTTAGGAGGGCTGGAGTATTTTCTTCTAGGCAATGTGGGACTAAGTGAGTGTTTTGATCATCAAAATTAGAGAAATTTCGGTGAAAATTGGATTAAAAGAGTCTCTAGATCGAATTATGTGCAATTCTATGAGTTTTGGCTATTAGATCTTGATCAAATGGTCCAAAAAATACTAAAAATTGATGTATAATAGCTCAGATCAAGTTTGATTGAATTCTGGCCATTGGCTCAAGCAAATGGGTGGTTTTGGACCATCAGATCATGTCAAAAATCGTTCTAAAATCCTTTTCTCAATCAGATTGAATATTGACCATCCGATCGCACCTGATGATGAAGTTTCGGCCATCGAATCATCGCTGGGTGTCTTAATCATCATCAGGAGCTCTATCGACCATCCAATCAAGCTCTGGAATGCTGTCGGCCATCCGATCGTGCACTAGGAAGAGATGAAAATTGAATCATAGGAAAAAACCCCACCATCAGATTTGCATTGCAAACAACCACAACCCTAGGATAGCATAATTACTATTTATGTGGACTATATAGATCGAGTGTACCACAGACCGCAATCAATCATCACATGCCTTGGCTTGTGAACTTACCATTTTATCCCTATATGCCTTGATGAATTTTCTATAAACCCTTTAAAGGTCTTGGTCCACCATGTGGTAGCTTGTAATTTGCTACCTTCTACTGAGTTGGTAGTCCACGCCTGATTTCATAGACCGACAGGTCAGCTTCAATGATTGAGTCAGCTTGGATGGTGCACCGACTGACTTGGGACTCACCGACTGAGCCGAATGCGGTGGCTTGGCTGGGTGCGCCGGTTGAGCCAAATTATTTTTTTAATTTTTTTCTTTGAAAATTCATATCTGCTCTATTTTAACTCTATTTTGCTCCAAATTTATTTTATTGTGATTTAAAAAATGAGCTCTTTCTACTGATAAATATATTTTCTAAAATAAATAAATAAAAGTATTTAATTTTTAAAAATAAAAATAAATTAATTAATATTTTTATTGGTGAATTTATTATACTTATCACATTGGTTGTATTGAAAGGTGACCCTAAAACCTATGAGCAGGTTGAGAAAAGCCAAGGAGAAGATAGGTGGGTTCAATGCATGCTAGAAGAGCTATAATCTCTTTTAGATGTGTATCCTAGAAGCTAGATTGATCAACACTTATAATTACTTTCTATGGGCATTTTTATAATTTTAATTTATAATTAATAAAAGATTATTTCTTCTATCATATTTATATATTAAAGTATCTGTGATACATCTATTGGGTTAATGGATATGATAACACATATTCTCAAGAGTTAAAAATTTGAAACATATGTTGTCATAATTAACTCCTAAATTGCTCTTGACCAAAAGATCATCATAAGGATAGTGATCGATCTAGAAGATTGGTGTATGATCGCTTTCTTAGGATAGATAAGTCTTAAGTCTATGGTGTGAAGATACTGGGGCGAGAGTATAAGTATTTATTGGGAACAAGGGCACTGAGCATGACCACCTCGAGCAATCATAAAGGAGTCTACCTTCTCATTGATGACTAGCTTGATGCTGCAGTTGCATGTCTAGTTCTTTGACCCAAGGTGTATCAGCAGTTCACCTTGAGAGTGTTATAGTTTGACTATAGCATAACTCAGTCTCCTAGCCATTTGGAACTCTGAGGTGTATGTTGGCTATAGCATGTTCATTATATATTGGAAATGGATAACACCAAGATAGGATCTATCAACCTCAGTAAAGGAAGAGTAGTCCTATGGTGATTATGAGATCGAGTTCTAAAGTCCATGGCTATGGTAGCATGAAATAATAGAAAGAAGTTTCTATTAGGGTTTTACATCAGACTCAAATCGAATGATTCAATCATATGATAGGTGTTGATTCTGACGAGTTCATCTTGACCTAGATCCTATCGGGGCTCATGATAGAAGAGCCCAATCATATAGTTGGTTGTACTAAGAGGTTCATATTCGATTCTAATGGGTTGCCACCACATACTACTAGGTATCACTAGTGGATTTTGGAATCAATTAAAATTATCTCTATAATTGATGATTCTAATTAGATGAATCAGAAAGAGTTCTAGTCCATCGAAAGATGTTTCGATGATAGAGATCGTGATATGTCCCATTATCATAAAGAATTGAATCTAACTGGATCACACAAATAAGAGTTTGGATCTTGATATCATTAATTGGGCTAATCTGGTTGGATTGATTTGGATTAAATACAATTAGGTTCAAGAAAATCGTGCTAACACATGATTGGATCTAACTTTCTCCTTCTATGGACTTTTTGGTTGATCTAGACTCAATCAAATTTGAATTGGCTTATCCAAGAACCCCGCATGGATTTGTCTTGGTCCAACTGGATCTTGTCCTGATTAGATCAGGGCTTATCCTAGTCTCATATGATAAGGATCAGGATAAGGCCATTTTGATCTGATCTTTGCAGGAAAGAAAGGAGGAGGTGCACCCCCTTGGAGTTTCTCTTGGGGCATGCTTCCCTAGATGAATTGCATGAAGAGGAAGGGCGCACACCCCATCTTGGTGTGCGCCCCTTGTAGATAGAGCCTTGGGAGTTGAGAGGTTATCCATTCAAAAGAGTTTGAATAGGTCAAATGAGTTTGAATAGTTCAAACTCCTAGGAAGAGAGATTATCTATGCCAAACTCCACATTATCCAGATAAATGGCACCACCTTTCTTCTCATTTTGTGTGACAAAATGAGCGAGAAATCTAATATGGGGCATGGGGTTTCACAAAGACTCCTTTTGCTTCTTATCTTTGACTCGTTCAAAGTCCAGAAGCCTTAGGACTCTAGGTTTGTCCATAAATAGAGACCATGGCCAAAGTGTTTAGCCATTCCTTTGCCCATGTCCATACCCTATCTCTCCTCCTCCATGCCTCCTCTCCCTCCTCTTCTCCATCTTCTCTATGCTCAAGAGTTGGGTAGTTCGGCCATCTGAGTGTCGAGGTGTTGCTACTACAAGACCGTGTCAAAGAAGCCCCAATCATGTGTCGATCAGATCGCTGCTGGATATCGGATTGAAGATATGATGTGAAGTTTCAGATCTAATTTTCTGAGATCAGATCCAAAAGGAGAAGACCTTCAGATCTAACCCAAGTGGATGTTTGTAGAGGCCAGGTACGTGCATGGTTCAAGTTAGAACCTCAAACTACTTCCAGATCATCGTAATAAGTGAACCATTCACTTGCAATCAGGTGGTGTTCAATACTATTTTTATGCATTTTATTTCGAATCTATCTTATTAGATCTGAGAACTCTCAGATCTGATCGACTCAGTCCATTTAAAATTTTTATAAATTCTGCTACACAACCTGATCTGATTAGGTCGATCCTATAGAACCTTTAACTGGTATTAGAGCCAGATTCTAGTTCTAAATCTTGATTAGAGTGGATCTGATTTTTTTTTTTTTGATGAGATCATTACATTTTTTGATTTTACATGAGATGTAATTAGATCTGATGTATGAGATGCATTTTTAATTTTTGAAACATGAGATGTATGTAAAGCATGTGTAGAATAGATCTATAGTCATATATTTGATATATGCTAGATCTAGTCTTATAGCATTGCTTTTTTCTGATTGGGGCATTCCTCTTGGTAGTCCGATCATAAGAGTAAGAAGGGTTTAAAGGCTCTCACTTTCCATTTAATGAGGCGCTCTTATGGCATGTAGGAGTGCTGCATGTCTATCCTCAATCAAAAAAGCAAAACTTACTTTTTTACAAAACTCGGATCTAAAATCCCTAGGATCTAGTTACATGCTTTGTTTTTGAACCATGTTACACTTAATTAAGAACTAAGTTATGAAACTAATTAGATCTAAAAATTAAGAATTTTTAGATCTAAAACACCTTCATAAAACATGGGTTCAAGGTATGGGTAGCTTAATTAGGTCTAGTTTGAGCGGTTGATCAAACCAAATCAAGAGTTGGTTAGGTAGAATCAAAAGTGCTTAAAATTGACCAGTCTAATAGTTGTAAGTTTGGTCAAGATCAACTCACAGCTACATATGGTCGATCACCTCAAGACCTAATTTGGCTCCATAGTTCGAGCCTAGATTGTAGGTGAACCTAATCAGTTCTGATTCAATAAATCGATGTCTAAGGTAAATACAATAGATACGACCGATGGTTTTTAATTGGGAGCTACTTGACCCGGATGCATCCACGATGAATTAATGGTATATCCTTCCCACCGATCTCACTTACTTGATCGATTGGGTCGACCTAATTCTGTATTGAGGTTGCTAATGATTCAAGCTAACTCATGCCACTTGGTTAGTCATAACCATTATGACTAATTAAGAATTAAAGATATCTAAATTGAAATCTTTCTAAGAAAATATTAAGTTGATTGATCTTCTACCATTATAGTTGTGCGGGCCATTCGCAAGGTTGATTGTTCTCGATTGGATACAATGGTTTAGTTACACCAGAAAGACGCAACCATAGTTATTAGGCATGGGATGCTATGGATTGGAGGATGGGTTGGGCTCAATATTCTAAATACGATGAGGGTTCCAATCATGAATCCAATTCATTCAAATGGTGGGTCTGACTTAACTAAAGAGTGGAGTAATATTTCGAGCTCAGTGAGCTTCATGAATCAAAGACTGAGTTGGGTGCAACATGTTTAGAGAAATATTAGATAAAAGTTGTCCACTCATCAGCTGACTCATCACCAATAACTATATGGTGAGGTGGTAAGCTAATTGGTGGGACCGCACCACCCACTAAAAGTCGATGATCGTAGAGACTTTTGCATCTCTGCCAACGAAGTATAGGGATTCGAAAAAATAATGGAAGCCCAAAATTTATTTAAAAATGTAACCCCTAAACAAATTGATTAAATCAATTACAAGTCTAGCTAAAAACTTTGATTCTCTATAGAAAAATGTCTGCATCCAACCCTCTAGTCAAAATCCTGGAGATCCACTGATTGACCAGACCAAATTTCAAGGATTGGTTCTAGAACGTGAAAATCATTTTGAGTTTCAAAAAGCTGACCTATGTGTTGGACTAGAAACTTTTCACTCCCAACCCATCCGACCGCCAATCAGAGAGCATCTCATGGGAAGTGGTTGGACAATGACAACAAAGTCAAGTGCTATGTGTTGGCCTCGATGTCTGATAAATTATAGTGCCAACATGAGGATATGAAGACTGCTGGCCAAGTATTGGCCCACCTACAAGAGTTGTATGGTGAGCAGAGTCATGCAGCATGCTATAAAGTATCCAAGATTCTCTTTAAGGTGCAGATGCATGATGGGCAGTCGGTCCATGATCATTACTTATCGATGATCAAGGACTTGGAGGAGCTTAAGAAGCTTAGAATGTCGATGGACAAGGACTTGCAGATTGATCTGATCTTATAGACCTTGATTGATTCATATGGGCAATTCATTATGAACTTTCATATGAATAAGATTCAGTGCACCCTATCCGAGTTGATGAACATGCTGGTGATTATTGAGAGGACCTTAAAGAGTTCAAGGAGCTTAGTTCTTACTATAGAGCAGACTTCTTCTAAGAGAAAGTTCTCTAAAAAGAAGAAGAAATTTGCGAAGAAGTAGAAGGAAAAGAAGAAGGACAAGAAGGGCGATCCAAAAAAAAAGGTTGGGGAGAAAGAAAAGTGTTTCCACTGCAACTTCGATGGCCATTAAAAGCGGAGCTGCCCTGCTTACCTAGTCAGCCTGAAGAACAAATAAGAAGGTGGACCTTTTGAAGGTATGCTCATCATTGAGATGAACCTAACAGTTTCTTTTGCATCCAGTTGGGTGCTTGACTATGGGTCCAATACTCATTTGTGCACTTTTTTATAGGGTCTTGAGGATAGCAGGAGACTGAGGGATGGTGGATGATCCTACACATTGAAAATAGAACAAGAGTTGCTGCTATAGCCATAAAAACATATCCTCTATGATTACCATCAAGAAGCATCTTAGTTCTTAGAGACTATTTTTACGTACCTGCCATGAGCAGGAATCTAATTTCTATCTCATGTCTAGTATAGAAAGACTATGTAATTAGTTTCTTTAAGGATCACTGTACTATTCTTTATGAAAGAAATAAAATTGCAAGTGGTTTCTTAATAAATAATCTCTACCAGCTACATGTAGATGTATCTGTTAATAATGTCGAGCATAGTGTGAATGCCATAGGATCAAAATGACCTAGAGATAGTTTAAATGAAAAGTACCTGTGGCACCTTAGGCTAGGTTATATAGCTGAAGACAGGATTAACAAATTGAAGAAATTCAGACTAATGGGTCCATTGACTTTTGAGTCATATCTGATTTATGAGTCATGCCTTCAAGGTAAAATGATCAAGCTGCCCTTTGTGGGACATAGGAAAAGAACCATAGAGTTACTTGCCCTAGTACATATAAATATTTACGGTCCATTTGATGTACCAGCTAGAGATAGTTTTGTCTACTTCATTATCTTTATCGATAATTTTTTTCGATATGGGTATGTATACCTTTGTGATACAAGTCTAAAGCCTTTGAAAAGTTCAAAGAATTTAGACTTAAAGTAGAAAAACAATCAAAAAGTCCATTAAGATTCTTTGATCAGATCGAGGAAGCGAATACCTTAGTAAAAAAAATTTCAACTATTTCAAGGAGAATGGAATAGTCTCACAGTGGACTCCGCCTGGAATGCCTCAACTCAACGAAATTTCAGAATAGAAAAATCAGATCCTATTAGATATGATCCGATCCATGATGAGCTTCACAGACCTTTTTGAGTTTTTTTTAGGATAGTCTACCAATGATAATTTACCTATTGAATAGGGTTCCTTCTAAAATTGTTTCTATCACACCGTATGAGATATGACATGGTAAGAAACTAAGTCTAAGTCATCTCAGGATTTGGGGTTGTTTGGCCCATGTCAAAAAATAGCAGGTGGATAAGTTAGAAGCTAGTTCTCTTAGAGCTTGATTCATCGGATATCCTAAGGAGTCTTTAGGATATTATTTCTATCTTTATAAAGACCACAATATAATTATGAGTCGACATACCACATTTTTTGAGAAATAGTTTGTTCAAGATGGTAGCATCGAAAGATAGATTAGGCTCAAGTAGAAAGTCTTTGAAGAGCAACAAGCCAAGGAACCTAAGAAACCTGATCAGTCTGAGCTGATCCATATACTACCTCCTCCACCTCATAAGTCTAATAGGATTTTTCATCCTCCAGAGAGGTACTTAGGTATTATTTTGAGGATGTAGAGAAAATGTTCCTCACCATAAATGGGGTTCATAAAGATGATCCCTATTGATCCTAGGTATGATTTTGATGAATAATAAAATATTTGAGTTTGTTTTGGGTACTAATAATTTGGTTGAAGTGGTAAAGAGAGAAAGACAGGAATCCATCTCAATGAAGCTCCATGTGTTTGATTGAAAAAACTAAGAAAGAAGAGCAAAAGAAGTCAAGCAAAATATTTTTCAAAGAATACTAGGTTATGAACCAACTCAAGGAAGGTTTAAGGGTAAATTTGGCATGGTTTCAATGCTTGGCACAGATCAGGAGTCAACCCTAGATCAATAGAAGCCAACTCAAGGACTCAGACAGGTCCAAGACTCAGAAATAGAAGATACCTCATTAAAGCCTATCGCTAGAGTCAACTCAAGCAAAGCAGGAGCTGACTCTCAAAAATTCGATATGCTTTAGAAACTGGCATACTTAGGGAGTCGATCAAGAAAAGCAGTAGCCAACTCATTTCTCAGGACGACACTAGTCCAAGAATAGAATGATGAATATTTCACTCTACGGCTGGAGTCAACTCATGAAATCCAAGAGTCGACTCTGGCATGCAAAATTGGTATGGCACAGAAAATACAAAATGTTGGATTTTTTGCTCTACAATTGGAGCCAACTTAAGGCTCTGGAGAGTCAACTCTCAGATTCTGACAGCTCTAATGGCTAGTTTTCATAATTGCCTAGATTTTGTTTAGAACACTCTAAACAACTTTTTCTAGTATTCCAACAGCTATAAACCCATTTTTAGTATTCCTAACCTGGATTAGAGGACTCCTAAGACCATATTAAAGGAAAGAAACTCGAGGAATGGCAATAAGAGAGGGAAATACATTAGCATACATTCAAAAATTCTGTGCAGTCCAACTAGTGAGCCTTAAAGAGCCTTTATTATTGTTCAACCACTCAACCAGCTATGCAATCAAGGCATTCTCAAGTAAAGGAAGGAAGCATTCATTGTAAAAGCCCTTTAACAACTTAGCTTGTGCATCAAAGCTTCAAATCAACTCTTCAAGGAGTTTGTTTATATTTAAATTTCTGCATTCTAAAATTTCTATATTTCAAGTTTCAATAGGGTTGAAACTTAAGAGATAGGCTCATCCAAGCCTTGAATTGAATTTGCACAAACTTAAGAGTAGCTTGGGATTAGGTTTTGCTTGGTTGGCCAGCAAAACTAACTAAATTTAGATTGTGAATTCAAAAAAAATAATCTTGCTGTAATCTTGGTGATTATAGTGGAATTCTCAAGTAGAGTGCTTGAGAAGTGGATGTAGGTGTTGGATTTGATACCGAACCACTATAAAAACTTTGTGGCTTTGTGTGTGTGATTTTCTTTCTTAGCTACAATTATTTTCTGCTCATTTAAGTACTTTATTTTCAGCATATAAGTATTCTTGCTCTGCACATACACTCTTTAATCTAAAAAAAATTGAAAAATCCAATTCACCCCCCTCTTGGGTTGTTCTTCTAGGCAACAAGTGGTATGCTCTAATATTGTTTGTGTTCATTTAATTTAGAGTAATTAATCAAGATGATAATTAAATTAAATATTTTTCTAATGAAAGGGCGGTCCACAAATAGGTCTCCTTTATTTAATGGTTCTAACTACACATATTGAAAGGTATGCATGCGCATATTCATTCAAGTACTTAATTATGACCTATGGAGTATCAAAATCAATGAACCACACACCCATAATTACCATTGAGGATAATATAATTCCTAAATCCAAAAGAGAATGGGATGAAAATGATAAGAAGTTGGCTCAACTGAACGCTAAAGCAATGAATGTGCTTTATTGCTCACTTAATGTCAATGAATTCAATCAAATTTTTACTTGTATTTCAACCAAAAAAATATGGGATAGACTTGAGGTTACCCATGAGGGTACCAATCAAGTTGCTACCATACCCTATGAAGGTGTGTCCCCTTTGCTTTTCTTTAGGCTCTCTAAGTACACAGGATAGTTCTTATTTCATTGGCCATCAATATTGCAGTAGAATACCTTTTCTTGTCAGCAGCCTTCTTAGAAGCTTCATTCGTTGGTTTGCTCTTAGACTTTGTTTCTTCACGAACTTCTTCTTTCGAGTAGACTTTATCTTAGAAATAGAAGCTCTCTCCATAGTGAGAACTGTGCCCCTTGAAATTTTCAAGATCCATTCAGTAGTCACCAACATGTTCAACAATTCAGCCAAGATGCAATCAATCTTAATCATATGGTAGTTTATTATAAACTGTCCATATGAACTAGTAAGGGATTGCAGGATCAAATCCATTTGTAATTCCTTATGCATGATCATGCTGAGCTTCTCAAGCTCCTCCAAGTTCTTAATAATTGTTAAATAATGATCATGGATAGACTACCCTTCATACATCTTAGCATTGAAGAGTCTCTTGGATACCTCATAGCACGCCAATCAGCTCTTCTCACCATATAACTCTCATAGGTGAGTCGGCATAGCCTTGGTAGTCTTCATATCCTCATGCTGGCATTGAAGTTCATTAGACATCGATGTCAAAATACAAAACCTGACTTTATTGTCATCATCCATCCATTCATCCAGTATTTCCCATTGGTCGGCAATTGGATGATTTAGCAATACTGGGGGATCCTAGCCAAGTACATAGCTAAGCTTTTCGAAACTTAAAATAATTATTAAGTTTCTTACCTAGTCTTTATAGTTAGTTCTGGTTAAATGATTGGTATCAAGGATTTGGGCTAGAGGATTGGAAGTAGACATGGTGAACTACAGAGAGTAGAGATTCTAGTTAGATATTCATACTTGATATTAAAATTTATTTTAGAATCTTTTAAAATAAATATGCTTTACACTATTTTCTCAAATCCCTTATACTCCTCAGGTAGAGAGACAAAAAAAATCTTCACAACTAGGGTTTCAAGTAGGTAATGTTGTCACACCCCCGACCCGAGATCGTGAGCTAGAAGTTATGGCAACCGCCGCACACTCATAGTTGTAGGATTATGATGAGACAGCGGAAGCATAGATTTCAAAAAATTTTCATAATAAAATCCTAACAATCAAACCCTAATCCCAAATTGTCTTAATGAATAACAATCATATGTATAACATTTGCATAACATTATAGCAGATGTAGAAGAATACCTCTATCACTAAATCCAAATTTTGGCAGAGCTTCAATAGAATTTTTATAGGTGCCCAATTGTTCACCCTCCAATGGTGATCCATATAGGAACTGAATCAAGACATGAGCTCCTTAACCGTTGGTTCCTATTGATCAATTCTTCTATCAAGAATTTGATCAATCTTTCTAGGAAACAACATACTGCAAAAGGTGTTAGTCCTAATTTTTGACCCCCTAAGTAATTTTGATGATGACCAAACATTAGAGCATATGATTACCGACAATTTTCTTTTAAGTGTTCCAAAGATTGAAAGAAAAAGAGCTCTTTGACCAAGACAAGGAAGAAATAAAATGCAATTCATGTTGAGCTCATGAGACCTCTTTTTAGAGCTAAATTCCATTGAAAAAGACCATGGAAAGAATTTGAGCTAACTCTAGAAGTTTTAGAGCCATCATCAAGATGTTTGGCATGTTGGCATGCTGGCTTGGCACGAGGTCGAGGCAACTCAAAATCAGCCCGAGTCAGCTCGATCTCAGAAGATAGAAATCTTATTTCGGTGTACTAAGACCAAGTTGACTCCAAGGTTTTCTAAGTTCTCTCGAAAATGCAGACGAGACGACTCCAATAGATCCAAGGTGACTCCATCTCAAAGGTGCAAAAATTTCAGAGAGATATTTTTTGGGCACCTAAGAGTGAGATGACTCATGTAGTAGCCAAGGGGACTTGAAGTGTAACTAAGTCAACTCATAATCAACTGAGGTGTCTCAAAACATGCTGATTGCCTTTAACGACTAGTTCTGTAATGGATATTTCTTCTTTCCAACAGCTAGTTCTCAACTCCAATGGTTAGAATCGGGTGTTTTTGGACTTTAATCATTTTAAACTTGGTGGAAATGGTCCAGATATAGAAAAGAAGCAAAGGAACTTTGAAAGACAACTATTTATTGAAAGAAACAAAGAAAAATTCTAGCATTTATTGAAAATAAGAGCACACCTACTTCCAACCAACAAACTCTTAATTTTTATGAGCATTAAAGAGTTTTCCAAAGGCATTAACTGTAAGCATTAACGGAGACAATCATCAAGTTTCAATAGCATCGGATTAGCTCACCCAAGGAGCTACTTTTATTATAAAAATTTATTTTTCATTTGATTCATGTAATTAGTTTCAGTAGATGATGCTTGTCATTAGTGTATGTGGCAAACTAAGATCTATTTAGAGTATAATAATGTGAGTAGGCTGAGTCTAAGGTCCATACCTCTGTGCCACTCCTATAACCATTTGATACAATCAAGAGGTTATCCTCCACCTCACGATCAGCCACCATACTCAGTGAATCAGATGCTACCTTTTCACCCTGCTTCTTCTTCTATTGCTCCAAGAATTAATTTTGATGATTATAAAGCATTTGAGGAGATTACTAATGAATTTGGCTTGGAAAAAGACTTTTTATATTTCAGAAGCAAAATTATAATTTTATCAAGTTTCGATCTGAGAGCCTCAAGAGTAAGTATAGAAGATTTCTAATCCTTTGGAGGTAGTCCCATAATTTTTGGATGCTTATTTTGAGAGAAAATCAAGTTTGAAGCGAAAGGGTCAACCTCTAGGTCGTCCCCTGCTGAAAAGGATTGTTTGGCACACTGTCTCTATGCCAAGGGTCGACCCCAGGGTCGACCTCTGCTATTCCGA
Source organism: Cocos nucifera (assembly GCA_006176705.1). Taxonomy (NCBI): domain Eukaryota; kingdom Viridiplantae; phylum Streptophyta; class Magnoliopsida; order Arecales; family Arecaceae; genus Cocos; species Cocos nucifera. Next base: position 18,798 of record QRFJ01004297.1, on the reverse strand, counting down.
AGGCTAAAAATATAGAATAGCTATATTTTTAGATTTTGTCTTAGAGGTTGACCTTGAGGTTGACCCCTATGCTATGAGTCGACCCATGAGTCGACCCCTGTGCCATGAGTCGACCTCTGCAACGAAAATTTTTTTACAATAATTATTTTTTTCTTATTTTGGTAAGTTTTAATGATTTCTTTAATATCTCCAATGGCTACAAATCTTGCCCAGGATTCTCTTCTCCATCTATTGAAGATTTAAATGGCTTTAAATAGGAAAAAATGCAAGAGATTGGTGTGATTCAATTTCAGCCCTAAGCAAAGTCATCTTCAAGCAAAGAAGCCTTTGTTTCAAGTTCACCTACCTCTCAGGAGCTCTTTTAAATCTCCAACAATCTTGAGAAAAATCAGAGAAGCTTCCTCCATTATTGTGAAAAGCATTTCTAAGATTTTATTTACTCACAAAGGAAGCTAAACTTGTATTTGATTGTCATTAAATCTTTTTTTTCTGCTTTATTATTTTGATTCAAGTTTTGGGGGATTCCAAAATTTAGGAAGGTTGATCCTAACCTTGAATAGGATTGTATTAGATTGGCTTGTACTCGAAAAATAAGTGTTCTAGCTTGGGATAGCTAGGGTTGGAGGTTTCCAATGGTGTATTCAGTTTAAATATGGTTAGTGGATTTTAATTTTCAAGTAGGAACTTGAGGAGTGGATGTAGGTGCAAGAAAAGCATCGAACCACTATAAATCTTACTTGTTTGTGGTATGCTTGATATCTTTCTTTTTTAGTTTGTTAAATTCTTGCTCTCTAATCTTTTATATTTTTTTCTAATCTAAATCGCTTCACACACACATCTTGCATATCATCATTCAATCTTGATATCTTTAAATTAGTTTTAAAATATTAAAAACCCAATTCACCCCCCACCCCTCTTGGGTTGCATAGCTGGGTAACAAGTGGTATCAGAGCTCGATGCTCTAGCCCTACTTTGATTTAACCATCAAAGAGCCAAAGATCTATGGCAACCCAAGTTAGTATTTCTCTAGCCGAGGGGCAGTCCACAAATCGACCATCACTTTTCAATAGGACAAACTATACCTATTGAAAAGCTCGAATGAGAATTTTCATATAAGCACTTAACTATGATATGTGGAATATCATAGTTAATGGACCATACACACCCACTAAGATAATTGATGGTGAGAAATCAATCAAATCCAAAAAGAAATGGGATGAGATTGATAAGAAAATGGCTCAACCCAATGCAAGAGCCATGAATATTTTATATTATGCTCTAGATGCTAATGAATTTAATCGTATTTCAACATGCATATCGACTAAGAAAATATGGGATAGGTTAGAAGTAACTCATCAAGGCACTAATCAAGTTAAGGAGTCAAAAATTAATATGCTTGTGCACAAATATGAACTTTTCAAAATGGAGCATGATGAGTCAATAACTATAATGTTTACTAGATTTATAGATATTATAAATGATCTTAAAAGTCTTGGCAAGTCTTATTCTAACAGTGACCTTATGAGAAAGATTCTTAGGTCTTTGCCAAGGACATGGGAGGCCAAAGTGATTGCAATCTAAGAAGCCAAAGATCTGAATATTTTACCCTTGGAGGAGCTTCTAGGATCACTAATGACACATGAGCTAAGCATGAAACAACATCAAGAAGAAGATATTAAGAAAAAAAAGATAATAGTCCTTAAATCCACCACTTAACAAGATGAGAAATTCGATGAAATGGAAGATGAAGAACAAGATGAAGAAATAGCTCTCATCACAAGAAAGTTTGAGAGATTTTTGAAGAGAAAATAAGGGATGAGGAAGAGGCTACCTACCAAATGAGAGCATAACAAGAAAAAGGATAGGAAGCAGCCCCTTATTTGCTATGAATGTAAGAAGTTGGGGCACTTTAAGTCTGAATGTTCTTAACTTAAAAGGGTTTTCAAAAAATACAAGAAAAAAGCTATGGTGACAACATGGAGTGATAGTGATGACTCAAGCTCTGAAGAGGAAGAAGCTCATGAACAATCCAACCCGTGCCTTATGGCATATGAGAATGAGATAAGTGCTGAAATCTCAAATGAATTTACATTTGAAGAACTTCAAGAAGCTTTCTATGATTTAGTAGATGATTTAAAGAAGTCAGGAACTAAAAATAAAGAACTAAAATTAAAAAATCAAGTCTTGCTAAAAGAAAATGAAACTATCCTAAGTGAAAAACTAGTCTTAACTCAAGAGAATCTAAATTTAAAAAATAAAATTGATAATTTAAAATCGATAGTTGAAAATTTTACTTTGAGTTTAAATAAACTTCATATGATTCTTGAAAATCAAAAGGCCATTTATGATAAGACTGGTCTAGCCTATAAACCCCTAAAAAAATAAAAATTTTTGAAAAATATTTTTGTAAATTCATAAAGCAATAAATTTTTAAATGTTACTTAATTTAAATATGGTAAACTAGGACACAAATCTTATACATGCTTCTCAAACAATTCAAATGTAAAGAAAATATGGGTTCCAAAAGAAATCATTGTGACTAACCTTAAAGGATCCAAAAGGACTTGGGTACATAGAGTAAGGACTTAATTTTGCATGTAAGTGTGTCTTGCATCCAAAGAAGAAAATCAAAGATGGTATCTTGATAGTGGATACTCAAGACACATAACCAGTGATGAGTCCTAATTCATCATGCTTGATGCTAAAAATGGAGGGATGGTCACATTTGGAGACAATCGCAAAAGAAAAATCATTGGTAGGTTATGTCAGTATCACTCCCTCCAAGTATATTAAAAATATTTTATTAGTAGATGATTTAAAACACAATCTCTTAAGTGTTAGTCAACTTTGTAACATGGGTCACAAAGTTATTTCTAAATCTTCATTGTGCATTATAACTAGTTCCAATGATGATGGCATTAAGTTTGTCGGTCATAGGCATGATAATATTTATATGGTAGATTTGAATGATCTTTCTATGATAAACATGCAATGTTTAGTAGCTATGAACGCCAAAATTAATAAAACTAGTTGGCTTTAGCATCGTAGGTTTGCACACATTAGTATGCATTCACTTTCAAAACTTATCAAAAAGAAATTAGTTACTGATTTACTAAAATTAAACTTTGAAAAAGATAAAATTTGTGATGCATGCCAACTAGGTAAACAAACAAGCATTTCATTCAAATATAAGAACATTTGTTTCAACTTCTAAGCTATTGAAACTTTTGCACATGGATTTGTTTGGTCCCATAAGAATAACAAGCTTAGGTGGAAAACATTATGATTTTATAATTATCGATGACTACTCACGTTTTACATGGATTTTCTTTTTGGCACATAAAGATGAAATTTTTCATGTTTTCACAAAGTTTTATCGAAAAGTTACAAATGAAAAAGGGTTTTCAATTCAAAGCATTTGAAGTGATCATGGAACTAAATTTGAAAATCAAGACTTTAAAAAATTTTATGATGAAAAAGAAATTAGCCATAATTTTTCAGCACCTAGGACACCCCAATAAAATAAAGTAGTAGAAAAAAAAAATAGAACTCTAGAAAAAATGGCCCATACTATGCTACGTGAAAGCAACCTTTCAAGATACTTTTGGGTGGAAGCAATTAATACAGCATGTTACATCTTAAACCGTGCCCTAGTCAAACCAATTTTAAAGAAAATATCTTATGAGCTTTGGAAAGGAAGAAAATCTAACATTGCATATTTTCATGTTTTTGGTTGCCGATGTAGTGTTTTGAATAATGGTAAAGAAAAATTGGGTAAATTTGATGCAAAATTTGATGAAGCTATTTTTCATGGTTACTCCTCTTCTAGTAAAGCTTTTAGAGTTTTTAACAAAAGAACCTTAGTAGTAGAGGAGTCAATACATGTTATTTTTGATGAGACTAATGATCTTCCATCAAGAAAGAGTGAGGATATTGATGATGCAAATCCTCTTATAAAAAGATTAAAGGAGATCACCCTAAAGGATTCAATAATTCAAAATGAAGAGAAACAAGAAGACAAGCAAGAAATTAAGGATGAAGAATAATAAGAACTACCTCAAGGTACAAATGATCTTCCAAAAGAATGAAGATATGTTCACAATCACCCCAAAGAACTAATTATTGATAATCCTACACATGGGGTAAGAACTCGCTCTTTACTTAGAGGTGCATACAATCATTTTGCATTTGTTTCTCATTTTGAACCCAAAACCATTGATGAAGCCAAAAAAGACTATAATTGGATAAATGCAATGCAAGAGGAACTTAATCAATTCGAAAGAAATAATGTATGGATCTTAGTATCAAGACCTAAAAATTATCCAATAATTGATACAAAATGGGTATATAAAAATTAATTGGATGAAAATAAAAATATAATTAGGAATAAAGCAAGATTAGTTGCAAAAGATTATAATCAAGAAGAGAAAATTGATTTAGATGAAACCTTTGCACCTGTTGCTAGACTAGAAGCAATTAGACTTTGACTCGCTTATGCATGCTTTATGAATTTCAAGCTATTTTAAATGGATGTTAAAAGTGCTTTTCTAAATGGATATATTATCCAAGAAGTTTATGTAGAACAACCTTCCAATTTTGAAAATCATGCTTTTCCAAATTATGTTTTTAGATTAAACAAAGCATTATATGGTTTAAAACAAGCACCTAGGGCTTGGTATGAAAGACTAAGTAAATTCTTACTTAATAATGGATTTTCAAGAGGAAATGTTGATACAACCTTTTTCATTAAAAGAGATCACAATGACATCTTAGTAATACAAGTATATGTTGATGACATTATATTTGGATCTACTAATGAAACTTTATGTCAAGATTTTGCTAAGCTCATGCAGGGAGAGTTCGAGATGAGCATAATGGGTGAACTGACATTCTTCCTCGAACTTCAAATCAAACAAACAAAAGAAGGGATCTCCATCACTCAAAATAAGTATACAAGAGAACTACTCAAGAGATTTAGGATGGAGAGCTCCAAAGCAATTGGTACCCGCATGAGTCCATCATGTAAGCTTGACAAGGATGAAGGAGGTAAAAGTATTGATCAAAAATTTTATAGAGGCATAATTGATTCTTTATTATATTTAACTGCTAGTAAACTAGATATTATGTTTAATATTTGTTTATGTGCATGATTTCAATCTAATCCAAAAGAATCATATTTAAATGTTGTAAAAAGAATACTTAAATGCCTAAAAGGAACTCAATCCATAGGTTTATGGTACTCTAAGAATCCATCAATCAATTTAATTGGATATTCAGATGCAGGCTTTGCTCGATGTAAATTAGATAGAAAAAGTACTAGTGAAACTTACCAATTTCTAGGAGTTAACTTAATCTCTTGATTTATCAAGAAGCAAAATTTGGTAGCATTATCTACGATCGAGGCCGAATACATTACAACCAAAAGTTATTGTGCACAAATCTTTTGGATTAAGCAATAACTTGAGGACTTTGGCATCAAACTAAACAAAACTTTCATAAGATGTGATAATACTAGTGCCATAAATCTAACTAAGAATTCAATCCAACACTGTAGATCAAAACATATTGAAATAAGACAACATTTTATAAGAGAGCATGTTCAAAATAATGATATAATTCTTGATTATGTTTGTACTAAAAATCAATTGACTGATATTTTTACTAAGGCCTTGAGTGAAGATAAATTTTATAAAATTAGGAGAGAATTAAAAATTCTAGATTCTTTTGCTTAAATATCCTTCTTTTGATCCCAACTTATCCTCTACTAATATTTTTAGATCAATCCTTAAGACTTAATTTCATTACTTTAGTTAAAAATTATCCATCCTTCTTATTTTTTTCTTGATTATAAGAAGAAAAAATATTTTTGAACTTAATACAAAAAATCATGGATAATCAATTGTACTTTATTTATTTCATGAATTTATTTAAGCATTCTAATGATTTTGATCATTTGATTCATTTCAAGCAACTATTTGTATTTTAAACATTTTGATCATATTATTTTTTTTTAAATTTATTAGTATCAGGAAATCATTTTTTATCTTAAAAGAGGATTATTGATGAATATTCATGCCTTGTTCAGATTGATTAATTTTGAAAAATAAATTTAAAAAAAATACTCTTTTTAAGTCTTTTGATATTGATGTCAAGCAAAATATTTCAAAGAAGCTATTAAAACTAAATATTCAAAAAAAACTTTAGTTTTTAATCAATTGATATCAGACAGTTTGACATTTATCTTGTATTTTATTAATCTTAAAATATGTATATACAATAATAAAAGAAAAGAAGAGATGATCCCTAAAAAATTGAATATATCTTATAATTTGCTTTGAATAATCTATTTAAAATCTTTAATCTTTGAAATGTTCCATCTTACTTGAATCTTTGAAGTTTAAAATAATTTTGTTTAATAAATATATATTATTCAAAAAGTGAGAGATGTGTTTTTAATTCATGTTGTTCATAAATAGGATTTAAAAAAAAAAGGAAAAAGATATTCATTCTAAATTTATTGTGTTCTTTCAAAATGGGGAAGAAAAGCTAAAAAGTAAATTTATCCAACAATAATTATGGAAAAGAGGGGGAGAAAATATTATGTGATGAATTTTCTAGTATTTACTCTTAAAAAATAATGAGAAAGATATTTGTTTATTAAATATTATCTAGTTAGTCTTGACTGAATATTCTAATTAATTTGAGTTAAGGATAATGAACTTTGATTGTTTTATGATCCTTTTAACTTAAGCCTTCATGTGATTATTCAATTTGAATTCAATTGATTTGATTGCCAAATTATTTTTGATAACAAATTGGAGTTAAAACTAATTTGAAATATATTCTCACTCCAAAAAATTTAATTTTGATACATATTTCCAATTTTGAAACTATCAATATAATACAAAATTTTTAATGTACCTTTAAAAATCTTTGTAAAGTCATTTTTGCTCTGATACTATCTTTATTTTGCTCAATACATTTCTAATATATATCTTTTTTTAGCTTAATTGATTGAAATTTATTTAAGAAAAGAAAAGAATGAATAATGAATTAAATATTGTGCCTGATTCCACTTTTCAAATCTTTGAAAAGCTCTAATCCTCTTAAAGCTTAAAAGTACATACTTGAAAATCTATTCAAAGAACCATATTCATTCAAAAAGGAGGGGAGCCTCTGATATTTGAGTTTAAGCTATTTTTTTGTAATGAAAAAAATTTCAAATGATAAGCTTTTAAAGAAGAGCTGATTCATTTGATTTGATTTAATTTTTTAAATTTTTTATTTAATTTTTTAAATTTGATATATCTGTCATTTGACACACCCTATCACATCTCTGATTCCTCATCTAATTCAGATGCTTCCAGTCATGATCTCTACTAAATTTAGTTTAGTAATCTTTGTATTAGGTTATGATCTAGTATCTCTTAGTTGTTTCTATGAGTTGTTGATCAAGTCATAGTTGATAATATTTTTTTTGGATCAAACTTATGTCATTGGTACTATTGGTTATTTGGGTCGTGGATAGTTGTATCCATGAATTTTATATGTTTTGATGGTCTAATTCTCATAAATACTTTTGATACCTTTATATTTTGTATGTTTAGCATTTATATATTTTGATGACTTGATGTTATGATAATCATTTAGATGTAAATATGTGATGATGTCGTTTGAATGATGTGAAATGAAACCTTTATGAATTGGCTAAATTTCATTATGATCATTATGTTGTAAATTAAAAGTTTTGTTATAAACTCTTGTTCTAATAGAAAAACATATGGAATAACTTAAGGGGGAAACTTTTTCATTTTTGAATTTTAAATTTTTTTAAGATCTTACTTGATGATGTCAAAAAGGGAGTAGAGTAAATAAAATTGAGCTATAAGCAAAATTGAGTAAAATTGATAAAAGAAATAAAATAGAAGTAAAATTGACAAAAGGAATAAGTAAGTCAAACACTTTTGTAAATCATTTAAATGCTCCTGATGCTATATTGGTCAAATAATTAAATATAATATCCTAGTATGTCATGTAGCATGTTCCTTCAAAATTTTTAAAACTCTCAATCAATACTTCCACATGCTTTATTTTTGCTTATGCTTAAATATTTTGTCATCATAAAAAATGGGGAGATTGTTGCTCCAAGAATTGATTTTGATGATTACAAAGTATTTGAGGGGATTACTAATAAATTTAGCTTGGAAAAAGACTTTTTGTATTTTAGGAGAAAAATCATAATTTTATCAAGATTTTATCTGAAGCCTCAAGAGCAAGCATAGAAGATTTCTAATCCTTTGGAGGTAGTCTCATAATTTTTGGATTCTTATTTTGAAAGAAAATTAAGTTTGAAGTGAAAGGATCGATCCCTAGGTCATCTCCTACTAAAAAAGGCTATTTGGCATGTTGTCTCTGTGCCAAGGGTCGATCCTAAGGTCAATCTCTGCTGTTTAGAAGGCAAAAAATATAGAATGGCTGTTTCTCTAGATTTTATCTTAGAGGTCGACCTCGAGGTTGACCCCTATGCTATGAGTCGACCCATTAGTTAACCCCTGTGCCATGAGTCGACACATGAGTCGACCCCAGCAATGATAATTTTTCTGCAATGACTATTTTTTTCTTATTTTGGTAGGTTTTAATGATTTTTTTAATATCTCTAATGGCTACAAATCTTACCCAGGATTCTCTCCTCTACCTATTGAAGATTTAAAATACTTTAAATAGAAAAAAATACAAGAGATTGGTGTGATTCAATTTCAGCCCTAAGCAAAGTCATCTTCAAGCAAAGAAGCCTTTATTTCAAGTTCACCTACCTCTCAAGAGCTCTTTCAAATCTTCAACAACCTTGAGAAAAATTAGAGAAGCTTCCTCTATTATTGTGAAAAGTGTTCCTAAGATTTTATTTGCTCACAAAGGGAGCTAAACTTGTATTTGATTATCATTAAATCTTTTTCTCTACTTTATTATTTTGATTTAAGTTTTCGGGGGTTCCAAAACTTGGAATGGTTGATCCTAACCTTGAATAGGAGTGTATTGGATTGGCTTGTATCCAAAAAATAAGTATTCTAGCTTGAGATAGCTAGGGTTGGAGGTTTCCAACAGTGTATTCAGTTTGAATACAGTTAGTGGATTTGAATTTTCAAGTAGAACCTTGGGGAGTAGATGTAGGTACGAGAAAAGCACCAAACCACTATAAATTTTGCTTGTTTGTGGTATGCTTGCTATCTTTCTTTTCCTAGTTTGTTAAATTCTTGCTCTCTAATCTTTTATATTTTTCTTTAACCTAAATTGCTTCACACACATATCTTGCATATCATCATTCAATCTTGATATCTTTAAATTAGCTTTAAAATATTAAAAACCTAATTCACCCCCCCCCTCTTGGGTTGCATAGCTGGGCAACATCTTCCATAATGGACAATCCCCCTTGAAGTGACCAATCTTATTATACTTGAAGCATTTCACTTTCTTATTGCCCTTCTGGGTCTTCGACCATCCCCTTGACCTGCCCCTTTCTTTTTCTCTTCCTAATCTCTCCTTCATGGCCAAGCCTTCCTAAGAACACCTTCCTTGGTCAACCTCTCCCTCTGCTCATTAGATCGAATTACCAATGTTGTCACTAAGGGATCAAAGGACTGGGGTAACAAGCAAAGAAATAGCAACAATCAGTCCTCCTCTTCCAACATCATCCCAACATTCAACAACTCATTGCTGATCTGGTCGATCATCTGAATATGAACAATTACATCCCCACCTTCTTGCATCCGAAGACTATAGAGCCATTTCTTCTACATTAATTTATTGCACATATTCTTTCGAATATACAGGATGTGCAACTTTGACCATAAACCCTTTGGGGTCTTCTCTTCCAACACCGAATATAGGGCCACATCAGCCAAATAACCCTTGATGGTTGCACATGCCTATTTTTCCATAGACATCCATTACCGATTAGACATCCCATCTAGTCCATTCTCCAATGTCAGATCTAACTCATACTTAACCAGAAGATCTTTTACTCGCACCTTCCACATGAAAAAATTCTCCTTCCCATCAAACCTTTTAAAATCCACCTTGATGCTGCTTCCCATGGTTGGATCCACACTATTACCACAGCACACAAAACCAAAATGGATATAAAATGTACCTTGATAGATGATCACTGAAACATTAGCCTTCGAAGATCTTCTTCCTTCTAGCTTGATTCCTTCCTTCCCTATAAACCAATAGCTCTGATACCAACTGTTATGAATACCAAATCATGTAGGGATGCTTGGGATTAATCAAGAATAAGAAAATCTAGAGATCAATGATGCCTTAGATTGAGCAAGAGAAGAAGAGATAGTAAAGCAGCTAGGGTTCTTGGAAGAAAGAGCAAATTTCATTCACTATATATTCCTTGACCTAATTACATTGTATATATATCTATACAAAATGGGTCAAGTTTAATGCTCAAGAAAACTTCCAATGGCTAACCTGATGCAATGCACTCCCCAAGCCCATGTACGCCCATGTCTCACATGCACACACCCCTTTGGACTTAACTTCTAGTCCAAATAAAAGATTAGCCCCCTTAAGACCTCCTAAACTAGGCTTTAAGACCCCTTGGATCAAACCCAATCTAAGACCAAATAGAAAACCCCATGTAGATTTATCTTCTGCATTCAAGCCAGCTCAATGGACTACATCTCATGCCATGGATTCCCAAACATAGTCTTCTATCTATCTAAGAGAGCTAGCTCGATCTAAGTCCGAGCCGGCTTGATCTAAGTTTGAGCCGGCTCAACCTGTATCCGAGCTAGCTCCACCTGCATGCTAGTAGACTGAAGTTGTTACCTGTTCAACTTCCTGCTCTAGCTAGCCTTCTTGTTCTTCTGAGGTTTGAGCGCACCACACCAGGTTCTAGAGTATTAAGCTACAATATTCTAAATCCAAGATCAAGAATCAATGGTCCACTCATCAAGACTCAAGATGATAAAAATTTTCTTAACATAGTAGATTCGAGACCTACTTGTGAAAATCACATAACGACATCCAAAATAATCTAGAATTCAAAAATATTACCTTTTCTATTATCAATTAATTTTTTCTGCTAGGAATATCAAATCATATTATCTATCATAAATTTTTAACTTAAAAAATCAACATTTCTAACTAGCTCAAAATGATCCAGAACATCAAGCTTCCACTACGTACTCAAATCTAATAATCAAAATTTCTTTTGATGCACTAAATGGCTTCAATCAAAATATACTATTTTGCATTGAAAAGATCCAAATTTAACTTCTAAGTAGATCAAAAGAACTTTTAAGTCTCATTCTCAATATATATTGAGCACATCCATTTAAATCATTCTTTAAGTCAATGTATATATTCAAAACCATCAGATAAACCAAAGATAAACTTTCAATTCTCATCCCTACTTTTGCATGATGCACAACTATCTTAATTAACCCTCGAGTCTAATAGTACATTCTAAACATCATATAGGTCTACTATAATCCAATATGAATTAAATCTTAGTTCTCTTATTAATTCATTTAAACAATTCTAAAAAAATTCTTTAAGTAAAATTAATAAGAAAATCGTTCTATGCTTCACCAAGTTAGGATTTAAATCAAAACACATAAGTAATATCAAATCATCATTTTTTCTAAAGTTTCTTCCATCGAGATCTTTGACATCTTTAAAAATCCTTCCACAACCATCATGCAAATCAATGCACCATGCCATTCTAGAATTTATCAAGAACCTTAGTAACAAGGGCAAAAGAACTCTAGATCAGTTCGTAAACCCAAAATTTTAAATTATAGTTTCACCTATGTCCCAAAATCATTAGACAAGATCTTTTATGTAAATCCAAAAATAGCAATCAAGGATTTCATTAGCAACCTCAACAACAATGGCAAAAAAAAATCTCTCGATCAATTTATAAATCCAAACTTGGAATTGAAGTTTCATGTACATCATATAGTCTCCAATAGATGTAAATATGATCTATTATTTGGATCCAAAGATAATAATTAAAGATTCCACTAAAACGAATATTCTACAATCTCATAATTAATTTCTTCAATAAGAAATAAACTTCTTTACAATATCCCCGAATATACATTCCTCCTAACATACCGATTTATATATGATCCACATACCAAATTCAACTTCAAAAACTATTCTAATCAAATATTATAAAAGATTTTCTTAATCCAACCTGGAATAGTATTTTATCATTGAATCTTTATCTTGCCACTAATAGTTAACTTCTCAACTAGGAGCAATATCATAGTGTTACTCCCACATCGAATTTGAGCTTATAATCCACTTAAATAACTAAAAATTAAATTAATAATCATAATGCAAAATGACATTTCATTATCAATCCTCTTGTAGCTTCTTTAGATCAAAATTCAACTAATCATATCATGATCCACCAATTGCCTATCATATATCAAACTATCTAAATTATTATTCCTAAGCAATCTTTTCATTTATAATCACAAGAGTTAGTCAAAAATCATAAAGATAACTTATATTGCAATTATCATAGATCTATATCCTGATGTCCCTAGTGTCTATCCATTTACACTCATCTTATATCTAATTCTATATTCATAACATATCCACTTATGATCTAATACTACTTTAATTGTCATGCCCCGACCCAAGATCGTGAGCCAAAGGTCATGGCAACCACCGCACACATAGGATACTCTCTCCATAGGCATGTAAGGCATTCCAAATACAATATCAATGCATCACAGTAGAATTCATAATAAACTAAGTCCAAAATTTAACTATTTAAAATTAATTTTAATTTCTCAAAAAATTCCAATAATATCCAAAGATCTTACATCAATTAAATCTTGAATAATAATCCTGTAAATTATAATAATAGGTTTATGTCTAAACTTAATTGATACTATTGACTCTTGCTCTAACTCTCTCCCAAAGTAGTATCCATGTCCATGATTAAATATCTGAATCTGAAAAATAAAAGAGAGGTGATGAGCTCAAATGCCCAGAAAGTAATAAATATCTCAGCTAGATATTTTAGATATATTTATAAGACATGATGTTCAAAACAATGCTATGAATAAACATAAGAACATATTCCATACCAACTTAATAAAATTCAAATCCTTTTAAATATTCTTATATATGCACATAATCATAAATATGATTCAAATCAAAGCATATATAACTCAACAGTCTTAACTACGATCACACTTCTCCCTATGGCAGGGCCTAGAATGGGCCTCCCGCATGCAGCAGTCCGTGCACATCCATATTGGTCTACTGGGTTGCATGCCTAGCTAGGTCGTGTGGTTGGCTGGACCATGCCCAGTACAGTCTAGCCCCTCCTAAGAACTATTCTTTGCATGGGCTTCTTGTTGGTCGAATCTGAGATATTTTTCTCAATAATTCTCCATCTTGACTCGACATTCGATCTCCACCTAATCCTAAGAGCTTTCTGGATGATCTCGCCTTGCCCTCATGCCTTGGGGCATATGTCTACTAATCATGAATGGATAAATATGGGAGTCAAGCCAAATCATTTGATCTCATTTTCATCATCTGCTATGATCCACCTGACCTGAGATCTGCTTGAGGTAGCTTCCTATAGTAATAGAAACTTTGCATCACGACGTCACCTATCATCCTTTGGAGTCTCACATCTCGTGCTAGATCCACCTACACCTAGAGCTCTACCTTGCACTAAGCTTCAACTGGCTTCTGAAGCTTTACCTCGTGTTGAGCTTTCTATCAAGAAGTAGTATCCTCCATACCTTCTTTCGCTCGAAATAATCTTACTTCCATACAAGACCTTTAGGATTCCTCCATCAACTCTCCACCTATAATCGATCGAATTCAGTTCGCTCAATGAGATTAGATTCCTTCTAAAACTAGATATATATCAGATCTCATTCAATTTTCTTACTGTTTCATCGTGTACTATCATCTTGATGGTCTCGATGTCCTTGATCACATAGCTTGATCCATCCGATAAGTGAACAGTGCCCTCACTGCTCTTTAAAGAGTCAAACAACTTCTCTCTATAACAAATATGATGCGAACATGCAAAATCCAAAATTCACTGATGGAAAGAAGTAGATACCTCCTCCAAGATCATGAGTACACAGTCATCGATCTCATCCATGTCACTACCATAGGCTACCACTGGTATACCCTTTGTCTAATCCTTGAGCCATGGGCAATCTCTGACATGATGCCCTAACTCATCATATCAATAGCATTTGATCTTGCTCAAGTCCCTCATCTTGGACTTGGATCATCCACCTCATGATCTTCTGCCACCATCATCTCAAGACACCATCAAAGTTGAGTCACCATCTAAATTCGAGGCTTGGTTTTCCTACCTGAGAATCTTATTCTGGAGTAGAGAAAAAGTAATATCTTTCATCTTGATGGTGCTCTTTCCTACAAAAAGATTAATCACCAAAGACTCATAAGAGAAAGAAAGCAATGAAAGCAAGACCAACATGCTAGTCTTCTTCTCAACTTTCTCGTCAATGCTGAGAAGGTCGGTAAGGATCTTCTAAAAATTACTAAGATGCTCCTGCATGTTGTGCCCCTTAGTCATCTACAGTTGGTAAAACTACTTTCAAAGAAAGAGAATGTTGGTGAGTGACTTCACCATGTACATCTTCTTGAACTTCAACCACATTAACATCGAAAAAATCTCACTAAGTACATGGATCATCCTGTCATCCGCAAGATACAAGTGGATCATATTCACCACCTGCATCTGGAGCTACCTCCAATCTTGCACCTCCATGGTAGTCGGCATCTCCTCACAAAAGAGAACATTGATCAATCCTTGTTGGATGAGCACGTCCTTCACCCTCACTTGTCATAAGAAGAAATTAGCCTTTCCATCAAGCTAATCGATCTCTATCTTGATTGAGCATGTCCTCTCCATCATCTTCAATCTAGATCAATGCCACCATAGTCTAGTGCTCTCCTATGATCTAGCTTTGATACTAATTATTATAACTAGAGCTATGCTAATACTGATTGCCATTGCAATACCACTTGCTCTGGCATAATCTCTTGAAAAGATTTCTTGTACAGAATATGGATCTTTCAAGTCTAGGATCGATTTCCAAGTCTAGGATTCAAATGCTGGTGATGATATCAATACCATAGAAAGAAAGAAAAAATAAAATAAGATACACAAAAGATATCAATTCTATCTAGAAAAGGGTGCTCTTCAGTCTGTTCGGTACAGGCTATGCCTGAGCTTTTGCCCTACTTATGAGGTACGGTGACTTGGAAGCCTAGGAGATTCATTTCAATCTTATATTTGCCATTTAAAAACCTTTACTTCATATCTTAAGGAAAATGGGTGCTATTTTACTCATCAATTCAGTACAGTGCAAGAGAAATTTGCACTGCGGGGACTTTTAGGGAAGAGTTCTTTGGGATGAAAAAATAACTAGTCACTTTTCAATATTCATTGAGCTTCTTCAATTTCAGTGATGATGCAAGGAAAGGAGACAGCGCCTATAAATGATGTGCTTTATCTTTATATACTAAAAAGTATAAGATAAGTTTTTTTTTAGTAGCGAATAGGGGGAAAATGCCAGATTAAGGACAGGGCAATGAACTATGAGCCTCTAGCCAGAGGATTGAAAAAGGAAGAGGAAGCGAAGGCTTAGAGGGAAAATTGTTGAAAGTTTATGGAGGCTCATGCAAATCAAATAGGTACGGAGCCTAATTTGCTTATGCTATTACAGATTCTTTTTTGTCATTTTTAAAAATTATTTAGTGAAGTAGGAAGACTTTGAGAGGGGTCCATCTCATTTATCACCGAACTCCTCAACGTTCAAAGGGTTTATGCTGGGCAAGCAAGACCGTATCCCTCTGAATCCAAGTGACGAGCCCGGCCTTTTGAACTAATTCATACCAATACCTGTACTGTAGACCCAGGACAGTTAGCAGCAGAACTTTCAAGGTCTTTTTTTATTATAATTCTAAAAGGAAAACTTCTTTTATGCGGAAGTCAAAGAAAGATGAAACTTTTTCAAACTTGAATTTTGATACAGCAAGAGCGTTTTACAGACTGTAAGCTTAAAGTACGTCGGTCAGATCATGTCCGATGATGGAGAGGTGAGTTCTTATCTAAGGACTTTGATCACTTTTTGCAGTGAAAATGGCATTCTACATCAATTGACTACATCTTTCACTCCAAAACCAAAAAGAATGGAGTTTCCTGAAAGGATGAATCAGAGAATGATTTCAATGGCTAAATAGTAGTATTCTGTACCAGATGAATCTTCCATTCCATTGGATGGCTGGGGAGAAGCAGTTGCTACAGCCGTCCATCTAATCAAGCGGACATCTGCCTTGAATGGATTCCTTCCCTTCCTGAAGGTGTGTGGATTGGACATCCTCTTACCTTACTCGGTGAAGGCTGGACGAAACGAAAGTTTTACTGCTTAGAAACATATACCCAGGCAGCTTAGGCATAAGTGAAAGCCCCCTCTATGTGTTTTAGGAAAAGGGATAAAAAACTTAGATTCTAATTCTAAAACTGAGATGACCCGAATAAAAAGAAAGTGATCATCCGTCGAGATGTATACTTTGATGAATCAGTGCCCTTCTTGAAGACAGACACCTGTGGAAAAGAAGGCATTTGAAGAGCTCATCATTCCCGTCTACATACGCTCCAGAACCACAAGGTATCTCGAGCCTCCTCCTTGCCAGTTCAAAAAATTCGGGGAAAATCATTCAAGATTGATATCACCTAAGATAAAAAATAGGTTGAAAGTGTTTTTTCAGTCTGGAATAAAATACTAATAAAGAGAATACTTGGCCTAGAAAGTTCAAAGAGATAGATGAAAACCCACTCTTTCAGAGAGAATGGGGTACTAAGCTTTATCTTTCTTCATGAAAGTAAGTAGTTGATCCAGGAAGCTCTGCCCAAAGGCGGCTCATCGAGTCGGTCACCCTTTGTCCTAATGTCCTTTGAAGACAGCCTGGTCTTTCTTGCCTTGCCCCCAAATGCGAGAGATCGATAAGCCACCGGGGAAAAGAAAAATGATTTTCGAAATGGTCTCGCAAAGCCGGTCCCCGGATGGTCTCAGTACTTCTCAATCAAATGGCAAAGAAGACTTCCAAGAGTAAGGGAAGAAAGATTTTTATTATTCGCTTTGATTTTTTATATAGGGAATTGAGAGATCAAATCATAGAACTAGTCCCCGTCCCTCTGAACCTTATCTTATGATCTTACTTTGAATTGGGGAAGGGAGGGTAATGCTTGGGCGAATCGTAGAGAAAAGAGTTGGTTCACTTCAAGCGGATCATAGTGAAAAAGTGCCCCTTCACTTCTATATTCAATAGGGGATAACTTCATTCCATAAAGCCTATAATGAAGTCCGAGCCCAAGACAAGACCGCAGAAGAGCGCTTTCGGGGAAAATAACCTACTCGCGCTGGAAGGCCGACTTAAAGAACTAACTTACTATCTCGCTGTAGGGTGAAGCTCTCTGTCTCGGCTCTAACCTCTGTTTTTCGAATCGCTTTCAGAAAAAGAGGGAGTTTATTCACGACGACTCCCCTTTCACTCTGATCTTTGATCTAACTTCAAAGTTGTTCTTACTTTACTTATATGCAAAAAGAGAGTACTTGCTTTTCCGTAACGCAAACAAATACTTTCTTCTTAAAATCATTGAACTTAACTGCCCTTAACGATATAGCAAGATCACTACAAAGTCCAAGCTCTGACAAGCCTACGAAAAAGGAAAGTCATGGATAGTACGTCCTAAGACAGACCTATTAGACCTAAAAAAAAGGTAAAGGTGCGTCACTAGATACCTAAAGTTCAATTCTTCGCTAGCCGTAACGGGGTTGATTGATCAAAGTCACTAGTCCTACGTTCAAAGTCGACTATTCTAAAACGCTTTTCTTTCTCTGATCCGATAGGCTTACTCGTAACTATCAGGCACTTTCACTTTCCTGCTGGAATAATAAAAAAGATTATAGGATGATTCTATAAGCCGACTTCAAAGTGAAAACCAAGCGCTAAGATATCCGGAAGTACAAAGAAAATCTTCTTTTACTTTCAAAACTGAATGAACTGACCTTACTTCCTGTCTGGAAAGGAGGTTATCTTCCTTATTTCTGTCGCGTTCTGACTGACTTCTTTCTGCTTTTTCTTGCTTTCAAAACGGTTATCTTTTTTAAGCGCTTTTGCTTTCTTTCACTTACTACTCGCTTTAGTTCATTACGCGCGGTCGGTATCGCTCTGAACCTTAGCCCGCACAAGCAAGCACCTGGAAGCCAACCAAACTCGAAAGAGGAACCTGCGAACGTAGTCTTAGGAGGGAGATATCCTTCATAGGAGAGAGCAGCTGGGAAAGCTTAGGTTCGATAGGAATAGTTAGCAATCAGGGGCAGGCAGCCCACATACATGAAGAGAAGAAGAGGGGGGGTTCCTTGATATTAAGGTGTCAAGGCGGTCGAAGATCCTTCATTTCTCTGCCTGCGATTAAGGAGGAGTTGAACCTCCATAGCCTTGGAACTAGATACCGTCTAATCGCCCACCCACCCGCAACTCTAATATTAGAAAACTATTTTGGAAATCGCCTACTAAATAAAAATATCACACATACATTTCTTTTTGCGATCGGAATACGAATGAGATCAGAAAGGCCATCATTGGGGCAAACGATGCAATAGCTTCGGTGAGAGCAAAGCCCAAAATGGCATAACCAAATGATTGTTTAGCCAATGATGGATTTCGCGCCACGGAATGAATCGAGGAACTGAGGACGTT